>JALMQS010000150.1:15616691-15693520 GCA_024734495.1 Forficula auricularia | reverse complement strand
CAAACAAATAAATAATATATATACAGATATGTAATTTCGATATATATGTGTGTATGTTTATTTACATCAAGCAGAGGACAACCTCTTTGTTTCTCTTTGTGAATCAACAACTTTGCTACTCTCGGCAAAACAAAAACTTTTCAATCAATTATTTCTACTTATGAACCACTTTTTTAATGCATGATAACTATACATCCCTTTACTCGTATAGGTAAGTAAAAAATTAAATCCTTCTAGAAATATATATCGTATATATATATATATTTTTGCCGTTTAATTTTTTAAAAAAGTGTTATAATAATTAATGTTCTTTTTTTTGGATTTTACTAAAACAGCTGCCTGTTTAGATTTACACGACTCTCTAGCACCACTTGAGAGATATCCAGCTCCATAACAACCCCCCCACAGTGCTTTACCATGGCCACACATTTGATAATCACTCGTCAGGATTTCAGCAGGGGATACTATTAGTTTCAATCATTCGCCTGATTTTTTTTTTTTGAATTTAAGATCTTTAACTACTATTATATTTAAATAAAAATTATTATATTTATTAAAAGTCAATGGTTCTCAATTGGTGGTCTATGGACCCCTGGGGATCCACGAAACCAATTAAAGTGATTCGTGGCAATTTCATTTGCATAAGAAAATTAACCTTATAAAATTATTACTCTCATAGTAGGCTGTCCAAACACAAATCGGGTTCTAATGCCTAGGGTTCCGTACCCAGGGCCGGATTTAAGTATAGGCTACATAGGCTGCAGTCTATGGGCACGCACCCAAAAGGGGGCCCTGCACCACAAATTTTTAAAATCATGTTTTCTGTTTTAGTAATAAATAGGGTAAAAGTTTGGTGAACGTAATCTTTAAACGTTTATTTTTAATAATTGAAGAAAGTGCGGTTTTTGTAAATTAATTTAAATAAGCTGACGTAGATTGATGCTAATTGAAGGAGGAGATGTTTTGTTTTAAATAAATGGGCATTGTTTATGTAATATAGACTGTTTTTTTTTATTATTTAATTAAAAGGTACATTTCTCGAAATTAGTCTCTCGCAAAATTCCCACACAAAGACGAAAAAACCCAATGAATTTACTATCGACATCTGGCTTTAAAATCCATTCGACAGGACTTATTTATTAACCCAAATATGACAACTTACTTTAAATTTATTGAGGTTCAGGAAGTGGAATTGTAAAGTCTACTTTCCTGTTGTCAAAAGGGCACGTTAGACCATCAAAAGGGCAAGCCGCCTGTAAAATATTACCCTTAAAATAATTATATTTATTATTAAGGAAAAAATACTCTAAGTGCCGCGCACAACACAACTTTTTTTCACGAATCTTAATTTGAAAGTCCATTGATAAAGAGAGAAATTCTCTCGAAAAGTTGCTGTTTTAATAAATGTTTAAAGATTATTTTTTAAATTTTTTGTATTTATTTTGCAATTTTTTTTTACGAAAACAAGATTTCCACTACTGCTAAAAGAATCATCACCCTTTTTATTTGATGAGTAATGGAAATAAAATACATTAGAAGAAAAACAGAAGCATCAGAGACAACGGTGTCCGTGTCAGACAGACAGAGGCGCATATTATGCAAGTGGGTTCTCAAGTTAAATGAATGAGTCATTTAAGGGAGAAATAAGGAAATCCAGCTTCTTGGGAGATGAGAGATTTAAGCATTGGCACTTGTTGGGATCAAGATAAGTGGAACAGTGAACACACCCTAAACATCAACCCCTGCCAGCCTTAAATAAGAAAAAAAATATAACTAAAGAAATAGTTCATAAATACCCCTTCAAATGGAAAACTTTGTTCACATACCTTGAAAAATGAAGACATTTTTGAGAACAGATCAAGGACATCCCTCTAGCGGTATTAAAGAGATTGGCACGATCATATGACTCTATAGTCGATTATGTTAAGGGTGCGTGTCGGTTTCAGCCTTTTGAAAGCCTCCAAAGCCTGGGAACAGAACATAATCGCATGGGATTTAACTTGGTGAATTATGAGAATGGTGTGCAATAAAAATAATATTTTTTTACATAAACATGTGATAAGAACTACTTTGAAAATAAGTCCAATGATTTGATCATACTCAGGAAGAGAGGGAGTATTTGTACTAAACTTTTCACAAATTAAAATAAACTTATGTTGCCATTCACACTTTACCATACACCTGCCCAAATCTTTTAGATTTAATATCAGCTGCTTTAAGGCTTTCTTCGGCGGGCAACTTGTGGCCCCCTGGACTCCGTAGTTTTAAAATAATAATTTAGTAAATTTTATTTAATATCAACTATTAATGTGTTTTAAAGTAATTTAAATTCCATAATTTTAATAAATTTTATTTGTCATGAACTATTAGTTTTAAAATTTAAAAAAATCACGTCGCCGTCGTCGCACAAGCAATTATAATAAGTATAGATAGATATAATAAAATAATTAATAATAATCTACGAAAGAATTGCGGGTCCATTAGCAATTAATCATATCATATGGGAATTCTAGAGTAAATAGATTTCTAGTATTTTTGGTTGAAATTTTTTTATAATTTTGATTATTTTTGACCTCTATCCTCCCTTTAAGCCACTATGAATTTCTCATTGAGAGTCATTTTCTAAGGTCGTATTGCGTATTTGCGAAATTTCGAACAAATAGATCAAAGTGTCTAGATGTCTAGGACATATTATATTGATAATTCTATTTTTTTGAACCCCTCTCCATTTTGGTGCCCGAAAGCATAAATCTTTTTCTTTTTTTTTATTATAGGACCCTTTTATAGTAAATTCCATTTTACTTATTTTTTTTCTTAGTTTAAAATTTTTATAATTTTAATTTCAACCAAAATCTATCGTATTATTGATCTCAATTAAAAAAAAAAAAAAAAAAAAAACTATATGGGAAATTTCGTTTGATATTCAGAATAGTTTTGATAACGTACTAACAGAATTTGGTCAAAATAATTAATACCTCGTAAAATATAATTTTTTCGATGTTCCCTCAATAATGCTTTCTTGTAGGCCAAGGCCCCATGGTTTTGCTCAATTTTTTTTATCAAAATAGTTTCAGCCGTTTTTGAAACAATTCGAAAAAACGAAGCAAAAAGACCACTTTTTTCCAGCATTATTACAATATTATTGGATAAAAAATAATTGGTAGGTTTCACATTAAGATATAAAAAATAAAACGAATTTATTTTTTATATTTTAATGTGAAACCTACCAAGTATTTTTTATACAATAATTTTAAAAAATGTTTCACCAAGTACCAACACCAAATTCCTTAAAAACTATTATTACAATACTTGACCAATGGCCATCCTCTGTATGGTAAAGTAAAAATAACAATAAATAACTTTTTAAATTATTATTCTAAAAACTTAAGTGACTATGAATTTGAATATTCTTGAATTTTTAAGAGATATTAGTAATAATAAATAAGGCATCAAAATAAAATTTACAATATAACATGTTTAATAGGTTGAAGGAGACAATAAAAGAGTGTGTCTTCTGCTTGAATTATAAATTTTATTTATTTATAACGAGACTATAGTTTCGAGGGCTTTGCCCTCTTCATCAGTCTTTTACAATGTATTCACAGGAATTAATTTATAAATGAAAGGTTAAAATCTTTCGTGTGGTTAACCTTTCATTTATAAATTAATTCCTGTGAATACATTGTAATAGACTGATGAAGAGGGCAAAGCCCTCGAAACTATAGTCTCGTTATAAATAAATAAAATTTATAATTCAAGCAGAAGACACACTCTTTTATTGTCTACTTCAATATATAAAAATTCTGCTACTCTCGGCAAAAACTTTCAATTTAATGTTTAATAGGATTTAATTGACCTATTAAAAGAGACCCCACTCTATGAACTTTATATTTTGTTGTTGTTCTAAAATAATTAGTTTGTATGTAATATGGAAAAATTTACGAAACCTACGGTACCACTTGCACTTAGCCGCTTTATTTTTATTAATATTTTGTCTACCTAATTATAAAGACGTTCTCATAATGATCTCAAACGACTCAGCCACTGCACTATCGGAACCACAAAAAGATTAATTTTGAAGGTCAAATTTTCGAAACTATAGTCTCACATAAATTTTATATACTTATATTGTATATATATATATTCGTTATATATCTGTATATGTTGATATGTTTATTTTCATCAAGCAGAGGACAACCTCATTGGTAATTTCTCATTATAAAAAAATTGATCTGCTACTCTCTGCAAAACAAAATCTTTTCAATTAAATACTGTTCTGTCTGTCCCATTTATGTCCAGTCACAATCTAATCAATCACTATAATAAACTAAAAATCTAAATATTCATAGAGGTCACAGACAAAGTAAAAAAGATCTGCTTTAATCTTGGTCCCGTTTTTTTGGTTCTTTTTCTGTCTTTCATGCATTACTTCATTCACTTTCCTTTAAGGAACCCACATTTGAGTCATCGGATTGTCTGTCTCTTTCCCTCTCCCTACTCGTCTCGTCTATCGTTCCTTCTTCCTTGTGCCCCCGCTTCCCTTTCAAGACCAGTGCTCTTTCAGTTGTATGTAATCAAGGGGCCAAGCACCTCTTACAGCTTACAGCTTATACATGCAACATGTATGAGTAATCATCTAAGTGTGCACTCGGCCAAATCCCATCATCTAGTTTCCCCGATTAAATATATATCACCTTCAAATTAGAAACTTGAAAAACAAATAAATAAATAAATTTAATTTTCGGAGAACTTGATTTGTTGTCGAAAATTCACTAAATATGCAATCAAAGTATCATTAAATTAATCAAATGGTTATCGAAATATCAAAACATTTATTAGGTATACGCAGGGCTTATGAGAGATGGAGACAAGTGGGGCTGCTGCCCTGTAGTTCAAAATTTTAGAGGCCTCTCATAATAACTGAATTTGTTAATGATGAACCAGAAAAGTTTCTGTGAAATCAATAAAAGTATAATTTATTAAATATAAAATAAAATTCTTTTTATTTTCTTGTCCAGAGTTTTATTTTAAATTTTGAAGGCCCTCAAAAATTTTAGTTGGCCTCACATTTTATCAGAAAGGCCCCGGGTAAACGATTTTATAACTTAAACTAAAAAACTATTGTTTTTCAACGCTGATGAAATAACCTGTAGGTATATGATATACCAAAATACTATTGTTTTCTTATTCAAGCTTAAATTAATTAAAAAGTATTCAAAATATCTAAACATATAAATATCACTACCTGGAATACCGAGGTTCACTTGGCAATTTTTTGTTTTTAATCAATTACTTGTTTTGTTTTGATTTAATCACATGAATCAATTTATTTAACCCACTGTTAATAATAATTAGTTTAATTATAAAACTATCAAAATATTCTTTGCCTAATTTATGGTAATCATAAGTTTCCTGCAGATGATTTTTGTCAAATATTAAGTGAAAATAATATCCGAATTTATATATTTCTAACTTGAAATAGTGAAGTTAATTTGCTCATTAATATATCAAAGAATAATTAACACATTAACGAGAATTGTTTTTGATCGCGCTTTTTAAACAAGATATAGGTATATCAGATTTCAAATTCATTTGGTGATCCATATCAGTGTTTGATATAAAAAGTGTCATGCGGGCCAATCGCGAAATGATGCTGGATTATAGTCGAATGGATCACATCTTTTTCATTCTCTCTTGGTCCAGACTTAAGACTCAGCAAACTCCAATAGCTTAAACCAGCAGTAGTCTCGCGATATATATTTTATTTAAAAAGCGCGATCAAAAACAATTCTCGTTAATGTGTTAATTATTCTTTGATATATGAATGAGAAAATTAACTTCGTTATTTTAATTTAGGTAGTAGTATCGCGACCATACTAGCAAAAAGTTAATGCTAGACTATATAGAACAGACAATAAGGATTCATAATTAATAAGCCCAAAACTTTTTGCTGTTTATGTACCACTACTAGCAAATTCCGTGCTCGTTTGACAAATATAGCAACATTGTCCGAGCTTGAATATTTTTTATCATAGAAATGACAGATAAAATACATTATAAAGGTCGATTTATTAAACAAAAAGTTCTTAATAAACGATTAAAAGCTGTTGCGACAATGGCTAAAGCGAAAAAAAGTAAAAAAAGTACTGAAGTTTACCCACTTTTTAGGTTAAATATATGCATTGTTGCCAGCTTGTTTTTAGTGTAAATTTTTCATTATTTTCTCAGAAACTGTCTTGTAACTATGAATTAAAATTTTGTTAAAAAATGTATTAGTTATTGTTTAATGTTTGTATAGTGTTTTGTAACAATGGTAAGAAGAGTTTCTTAATTATAATTAAATATGTATGTAAGCTTTCCGATATCCCGTATAGTGCAATGTATATATAAGAGTGTGAAAAACTCTATATTTGGAATTTAATATCTCCGGAACTATATTGTTCATAAATTTCGTTTTGCCACCAATCGATACAGAAGTATTTAAATAATAATCTGTTTAAATTTCAAAAAATCCTAATAAAACCCATATGGTGAAACAACTACCTTATGAAAATAATTTTTAAGAAAAAAATAAAACCGACTTCAAAAAAATTAAATGCAACAAATAAAATACACTAAAAGGTATAAAATAATTATTATCTTATTTAGTTACAACTAAACGACGAAATATTAACATGAAATTACTTTTTGAAGTCGGTGCCAAACATATACATTTTATGAATAGCAGTCGATGGATCTTACTTAGTACGTTTGGCGGGTACGCTCGCTTGTAGGTATACTTTGTTTGGCACCGACTTCAAAAAGTAATTTCATGTTAATATTTCGTCGTTTAGTTGTAACTAAATAGGATAATAATTATTTTATACCTTTTGGTGTATTTTGTTTGTTGGATTTAATTTTTTTGAAGTCGGTTTTATTTTTTTCTTAAAAATTATTTTTATTTTTCTCTTTTTAGTGACTTAATATATATTTTTTTATAAAAGATTTTAGTTATTATAATTTCGATTATTTGGTCATAACAATTGGAGATTTACGTTATTTCGTCATTGATCATATCATCAGAACTTGACCAAATTAATATGGCACCATCCCTAAGATACCCCCTTTTCAATAAAAAAAAAGAATTATAAACAAAGAAGTTAGGCCTGAACAAACCTAACAAAAAAGGTTTAATACCAATGAAAAAACAGGACCAATCGGAAGCTAGACTGAACCCATTGCAAAATTTTTTTCAAAATCTGTTCACAATTGGGGGAGATTTGAAGTAACATAGACAGAAAAAAAAATTAGTCGAATAGAGATGTAGCGGCCCGCTCTCGCTCATGGCGACGAGCCTTGAGCCACGGCCGCTAGATGACTCAGTCGGATCGTTGCCTCGCTTTTGCATGAGCGAAATATATTCAGCCATGCTATAATTAAAGCGACTCGATTCGACTGGAGTAGCGAACGGATTCGAACAAGCGAATCTGGAGGGGCCACCGCCATCCAGCAGCCCCTCCCCTGCACACACCCTATATGAACACGCAACCTACAACTCTGCATACGCAAGATTGTTAGGACCCCATCGACTTGATGGGGGGCGCGGCATCAAAGCGCCACACAGCACTCGGCACAAGAGAGCCCTAACATCTGGTGACCCCGACGTGATTGCAAAGCAAGCAGCCTCTTGACCCGCCAGCTAGGTGGATAGAGCCTTGCCCGGCTGACTTAGTCGGTAATCGGCAATCACACAAGAAACAAAGGGTGTGGTGTAGCGGCCCGCTCTCGCTCATGGCGACGAGCCTTGAGCCACGGCCGCTAGATGACTCAGTCGGATCGTTGCCTCGCTATTGCATGAGCGAAATATATTCAGCCATGCTATAATTAAAGCGACTCGATTCGACTAGAGTAGCGAACGGATTCGAACAAGCGAATCTGGAGGGGCCATCGGCATCCAGCAGCCCCTCCCCTGCACACACCCTATATGAACACGCAACCTACAACTCTGCATACGCAAGATTGTTAGGACCCCATCGACTTGATGGGGGGCGCGGCATCAAAGCGCCACACAGCACTCGGCACAAGAGAGCCCTAACAACAGAGAACCTCCTCTTTTTTTGAAGTCGGTTAAAAATTATAAGATATATATTTTGGAGGATATAAGATAGAATCAGACATTTGTCTGTTTTATTTTCTTAATTCAAGTTTAGCTAATAATTTCGATTCGCCACTATTATACCATAATTTTGAATAATTTTTCAAATGTAATATTAACTACATGTACTTTCATAAATTATTATCTATCTATCTACAGTGTGCAAAACAATCCGTTTCAGTGAACTCACTTTTCCTGCCCTCCTCTCATTAAATTTTAATTTCGAATTTCAAGGTCTTGAATACTGCAAGTTTAATGTTGCAATTCACTTTAATCTTTCTATTAATATTTATAAAAGATAATTTTATATAGATCGGATTCATGGTTGAAAGCGCTTGCTCTCTTTCACAGGATCTTTATTATATTTGGAAAAATTGCGAAAATAAACATTGATTCGCTCCCCCTCGCCCGCTGGGCAACCATATTAAATTACTTCTGATCGGATACGCAATAGAAAGTGATTGGGACTGCTGGCTGCGAAATTGCATCCGACCGAAATTGGATCTTTACGCTAATATTGACATAAATTCTATCAAATTTAATAGAGAAAAAATTCAATTGGGTGTTAACGTCTTTATTAACAAAATGGATAACAAAAAATAATAATTTAGGGTGGGATATATGGGCGTTAACAAATCAGTTAGGGTTATACAAATAATCTTGGGAAATTCTTTCGACATAATTTCACTTCTTCAGGTATTTTCTATCAAATATTGAGATAAAAGATACACATATATTTTGAAAAATAAAATTTTTATTTATTTTATTAACATTATTCTTTAGTACAGTGGTCCCCAAACTTTTTAGAGATAGGGCCACATGTGAAAATTCAAAACTATGGGCTGGGAGATATATAATATTATACGAAAATTAGATTAATAATACCCTATTATATGGCATTAATTTTTTAATATAGTTAATATTTGTGAATTAATTCCGTAGTAGCCGAGGACCGGATTTGGCCCGGGTGACTAATAGTTTATCTCTTTGATTTCCATTTGCCCTTCGATTCAAAGACCACTGAGATTGTGACTACAAACCGACAATCCTATTTAATTTAGTTGAGAGAGTTTTGTCTCTCTGCAAGCATGAAGACACTTGACTAATGTAGATTCAGATCTCATCTTCCAAAAGATCTAAGACTTTAGTGACTCTACCTTGAAGTTGAAGTTGGCTTTACAATTAAGAATTAATTGTCTAATTTCACCACGGTTGGTCTTCCAAGTTTCGAAGACTTCTTGAATTTTTACATTTATGAAAGAACTACCTTAAGTTCTAAAACTAGAAAGCCCAAATTCTAATCAAATTAACTGACTTAAAAAAATCGTGTTGAAAATTTTAATTATTATTCTATTTACTTAATAGTTCTTCTTCTTCTTCTTTTTAAACCTATAGGATTGTTTCTTCCAGATCGTCATGCCATCTTTTCTTGGGACGACCTCTACTTCTTATTCCAACCGGCTTGTTGGTCATCACTTTCTTTACTAGTCGGTCTTCTGTCATTCTTCCCACATGCGCGTACCATTCTGTTCTTCTTCTCTTGATCCATTCTCCCACCTTTTGTATTCCACATTTTTCTCTAATATCTTCACTCTTCATTCTATCGAGCCTGGTCACGTTCATTATCCTTCGCAATGTCTTCATTTCTGTTGTTTCCAATAATTGAGAAGTTTTTGCAGTGTCGGGTCTTGTCTCAGCTGCGTATGTTAATATTGGGCGTACCACGGTTTTGTAGACTCGTACCTTGGCCTCCGTTCTTAAATATTGGTTTGACCAGATTGCACTGTTAAGGCAACCCGATATTTTCGATGCCTTTATTGCTTGATGTTTTACCTCTGAGATTCTAGGTCTCGATAAGAGGTCACTTGGATTCCAAGGTACGTGAAGGACATGACTTGTTCGACAATCGTATCGTATAGTTGTAGTTTACATCGGAGTGGTATTTTAGAGATTGTGAGAGTTTTGGTCTTCTTGGTTGACAGGGTTAGACCGAATTTATGTGCAAAACAACTGAATTTATACAGGAGGCGCTGGAGGGTATCTTCATCTTCTGCAACGAGTGCTGCATCGTCTGCATAGCAAACGCATGTTTAATTCTCGTCCCCTAGGGAATATCCTTTTAGATTTTTTATTTCTCCAATGATTTCATTCATTACTATATTAAAAAGCAGAGGGCTAAGCGAGCCTCCCTGCCTAATGCCCTGGTTCACTGGGATGCTTCGGGACAGTCTTCCTTCGGTTTTTATTCTGGCGGTATTGTTGGAGTAAATATCTTGTATTAGGTTTATGAGATTGTCTGGGATTTTAAACTTTTCTAAGATTTTAATGACGTGCTTCAGTTGTACTTTATCGAACGCTTTTTCGATATGGATAAAACAGAAAAACGCCGGCTTGTTAAATTCATATGCTTTTTCGCATAGCTGTCTGATGGCGAATAGAGCGTCTACACAGGACCGACCTTTCCTGAAACCTTGTTGCTCGTCATGTAAGTTTATTATTCTTGACAGTTTATTACTTACTATTTTTGTGGTTAGCTTAAGGTGGGTGTTTAGCAGATTAATTCCACGGTAGTTGTTGGGGTTGAGTTTTTCACCCTTCTTGAATATTGGTATTACTATGTTCGTTTTCCACTCTTCTGGGAGTTAGTTAATTTATCCAATAAATAAATAATTATTTCCATTCCGCGAGCCGTAGTTTGGGGACCCCTGCTTTAGTATATTATAACGGTTGAAAAATTTGAGGTGTTTCGGAATGTTATTGGATGTGAAGTAATAGTAGGATTGAATAAAAGAATTCACTTTTATTTGTTTCGAAGGTGAACCTGAACATATATATATATATCATGTTTCGGTCCTTTTTTGAACTTGATCAGCCCTTGGGATACAAAACAATTAACAATTGTGAGTCTGAAGAACTCACTTGTTGAAAGAGACAATAAAAGAGAGTGTCTTCTGATGAAATTAAAAATTTGTAATTTTTTTATAACGAGACTATAGTTTCGAGAGCTTTATCCTCTTCATCAGTTTATTACAATTGATTTACAGGAATAAATTCACATAAATAAATTAAAAATGTATAATTCCAGCAGAAGACACACTCTTTTATTGTCTCCTTCAATTTATAAAAATTCTGCTACTCTCGGCAAAAAAGAACTTTCAATTTAACTCACTTGTTAATAAGATTAACTAAAGCTAAAGAATAATTTTAAAAATAAAATGAATATTATATTTTTTAAATTTCTCAGCGTCTTTAACTTTATTTAGAAAATGCCTTTTTTCCTAATTATAGGTATACACGAAGGGTGAACCGCGACTAATATCGTGTACACCTACTTTCAATTCTACTTTCATTTCCAAGTAGAAGACAATAGATGAAGGGACATTATCTAATGAATTCCAAAATAATTCCACATAGTTCCAAATACGTGTACCTACACAAAATTCCAATCGCGGTTCACCCCTCAGGCATACATCAGTAGCGTGCGGTCCATGGATGCTATGTATGCTCCCTATCCCTAAAATTTCAAAAGGTCAAGAGTATTTTCGTACCGTATCATAAAAAATTTAATATGAAATTTAAAAAATAACGAAAAATTCTGCGTTTATCGATGAATTTTACAAAAAGGAATGAAAAATAAAATTTGAAGGGTTCTTTTTTGAACAACAACCCCTGGTTGAAATGTCACCGCCCACCACTGGTATACATATCTATTTTGAATTATCCTCTTAAGTTTAAGATATATCTACATGTACTGAATTTAGTGTCTGGTATTGTATGTTAGAAGTAATAAGTCTTGAAGATTAGCCAATTACCCTAATTGCCCTCGTAGCGTTTTTGGCAGTTGTTATTGATTTTTGAGGATCTGAAGCCCTCTGGTAATTAAACTTATGGATTTTTGAATCCCTTAATGAATTCTCATTTTAGATTCAAATAAGTTAAGCTTTATTATTAGTTGAAAAAATATTAATGTTATATTTTACAATTTTAAATAATTTCTATTTGTTCCAAATTGTTTTACTAGAGGAAGGGCGTTGAAATGGAGAGATACTATATATTGGTCTTTAAGGAAAACCTTTTATGGAAAAATTTTCTGCCATTTACCCAGATACAATGAAATTCATTAATTATTTATGTACTATTTACGTAACTGGTGCTCAATAACAAAAAGATTAATTTAGAACTATTTTGAATTAAATTAACAATCGCTAGACAGAGTAGAGAGAAAGTTAAAAACATCCCTTAGTCTTTTTATGCTCATTACTAGTGAAATGCAATCAACAGGACTAATAGTTATTAGCCTGATTTAATATACAAAAAATTATTACTTATTATTTAACTTATTGAGTGTTTAACAATTTTATAAAATGGATGGAATTATTTTAAATTCTAAAATCTTCAAAAATAAAAATAAATATAATACAGTAGAATCCCGAAAACTTGGCACTCGGTATTCCGGATAACTCGGCTACGCCCTGCCAGGGCGAAAAAAAACATTTTCATTTAGTAAAGGCTCTATGCCTTCATTAAATACCTACTTTTCCTTTGTTTAAGGGTATTTGGGCAGTTTATTCTCTGTTGAGTTTTCAAGCAAACAATAAATACAAGTATTTTCTGAGGAAACATTCGTACTTATTCTTTTTTAATCCCATTCCCGATAACCTGGAATTTTCACAAACTCGGTCACACTTCGGTCCACATTAGCCGAGTTTTGGGGTCTCTACTGTACCAACATCTATAGGGAATTCTATTTTTTGAATGTGATTTTAAAATAATTATAATTAATACATATATTCTTTGTTTTATAAAATTTTTGAAGCTGTGTGTATTTAAGGGTGTATTTTTGTAGACAGATAATATTCATTTTTTTAATATAATTTATTTATTTTGTATTAATTAATACATTTACATATTCATATTTTTAACAAAGAGGGTTGTTATTATAGCATTGTTTTGTGGGCCGGATCCAAGCAACAACAAGGGAAATTATTATGGATAGTAGAATAGTACATACGCGTAAAGAATTAATATATTTAGTTCTTCCGTTTATTTTTTGTGCTTTATGAATTCACCATAGACACCATAGACAGGGTTTGACTACTATACAATATTCTCTTTACCAAGCCGGAACATTAATTTAAATTATCACCAATGTATCTGCATAGTTTGAAAAATTATAATTCAAATATTAAATAATTCGCCAATCTATATTTATTAGTCTATGTGGAATTGAGAGAAAAGTAAAGTAACTAGAAAAATAAATATATGAAAAGGGTTGATTTAATTATTATAAATTATTATAAGTCGACTGTGGGTCAGTGCTCAGAGTGTCGGGCCGCTGTCCAGAAGTATGCTGGTTCGAGACTGAGTCTCGGAAGATATTTGCATTTCTCTTGGAAAGCAATGGCAAACTACCAAGAGTATAATTTCCTAGTCAACCTCTCCAAACTAGCCGTTTGGCACCGGCGTTAAAAAGTAGGTCCCGTATATCTGTGTAAAACAGCTAAATACACTCAGCACAGGTATATGTGGAGGGGTGCCGACGCTCGTAGGGCATGGCACTATAAGAAGAATTATTATTTAAAAAATACTAATGAATAACTAAAAAAGTAATAATAACCGATATGAGCCAAATCTGTTACACTTATTCTTTAGGACTATATGGAATAAATACAATAAAAATGTCTTGATGGTACAGGGGGGTAAAAATTCAAAATAGCTAAATTTTAAGCTGATAACAATATTTTGCACAATTACTAGTAATAATTAGGATCCTACGCGGTAAATGGGGCAAAAATAAGTTGTCTGAAATAGGGGTAGACCTAAAAATAGGACCTCGGTAAAATCCATAGAAATATTTAATAATCAGTAGAGATTGTGGTGTTGGTGCAAGGTGAAACATCTTTAATAAAATTTATTTTATTTATGAAATATTTAATTATTAGAAGTTGTATTAGGTACGATTGAAGTATTTTTGGAGATGGACTGATAAGTGAATTGAGTGAATTTTGATAAGGCAGTCCAAGGTTCAAAAAAGTGAGATAATTATAACTATCGTTTTTATTTAAAGATGACGTTTCGGAGGTTTATTCTCTCTTTCTTCAGGGTCTGTAATCGGTTAAAATGGGATTTGGCCATCATTATCAATCAAGACCATCACAAATAAATTTAATATAATTCATACATAAATACCTACATATTTTTTTATTAATCAAAATATATTCTACTTACTTTGAAAGGTCAATGAAAGAAATACGGTACAATGTGACATTCCCCTCTGACTCCTCTCACAGTGGCAGTAACAATATTATACAATATTTCATTTTCAGCAGAATTTAATCTAGTAAGGATTCGAAAATTCGAGATATGTACATATATGGCTATTTATATCGTTCGTGGGCTTCAATAGTGGCACAACTCAAAAAATCAAGTTTTGAGATAAATGCGTTTAAAGATTTTATGAACGTAAACCATGCTCTTAATTGATGAGATAAAGATTTATGTAAATAAATAAAAAATAGGTATACACTTATGATCTTCCTTAAGGGTTCAGTTTATAATTTTATAAATTTAGTTTATTAGTTCCCACCCTATACTGCATTTTACTTTATCCAATGCCAAGCATGGGAGAAAGTATTGGAATCGCTCTCGCGGCAAGCGCGACTTCAAAGGATCCTCAGGTAAAGACTACGGAACCCATAGACTCAATTAAGGTCACAAATTGAAGTATTCAATGAGATTGAATTTTAGCACGTGACGGTTATGCCAAAAATTACCTGGAATCTCATCGAGAGGCCAAAAAGTGCCATTTTTTTTGGCGTGGGGATGGATGGATGGATGGATGGATGGATGGATGGATGGATGTGTGTTATCGTTTTTTTCGTCCACGATTTTTTCCACACCTTTGCGCTGATTGAAATGAAATTGAAAACCTACCATTAGTTTAACAAAATGAAGCGCTGATTAGTTTTTGGTACATATCGGTCCACAAACATTAGTACTTTATTTAAATACTTTTTTAGTTTTTTCTAAATATCTTGAAAATGACTTAACCAATTTTGATGAAATTTAATATCCTAATTAAGTACCTTGGGGAACATAAAAAAGGTTAAATAAAGTTTTTAGTAAAATTATATTTTAAAGTACTTTATTCAAGAACATGTTAATATTTCAAATGAATTTGGATAAAGTTTAGCAACGATCCGTTGCAGTTTATTTGTCATAGTTTTGAGTTGTGCCAGTATTGCACTGCTTTTTTTCAAATTTTTTGAGTTGCGCCGAAACATCGAAAAATTTGGTAAATTAATTCGCGAAAATCGTCGTCTGAGTATCCGAGGTCTTGCTTAAATGACAGGAATCGACAAGGATATTGTTCGTCAGATTTTGCATGAATCATTCAACATGCGCAAAGTTTGCGAGTCCAAGGGTGATTAACCAAGTCATCCGCCAACCCATTCGGCTCTGGCTGTGAAGGCATTTCATTCATTTTTACTTTTTACTTTCAAATTTGAGGAATAAAAGGCGTAATAATAGTAATAAATTAATAGCAAAAACGGCACAATTTGAACTGAATAAGAGAGATAAAACAAAAATATTCTGCAACACTGGCATAACACGAAATAGTCACGAAAGAAAACGATATATGTGTCCAACACCGGCACAACTCAAAAATGTGACGCCTGGAAAGTGCAGGTGTTTACCAAACAATGGACACATTACTAAGAAAAGTCAGTATTGCACCCCATATTAATAAGGAAATAGAAAATGCAATAGAGACACCTTTCATCTAGCAGTCAAATAGACACCTTTCATCTAGCAGTCAAATATTAAACTAAGAGATATTCCAGTATTGCTGCTTAAAAGAACGTAGCTTTTTACGTTGTGATATGTATTTAGTCCAAAAATTGCATTTTTTTGAGTTGTGCCACTATTGCAGCCCATGAGCGATAGATATATGTATCTCGAATTTTCGAATCATTACTACACTAAATTCTGCTGAGAATGAAATACTGTATAATATTGTTAACTCACAGTTCATGCAGCTGCGTATACTATTTATAGCGAACTAGAACCTAAGAAATGTAAATGTGCGCCATCACTCTGTGCTGCGCATACCTAGAAAAAACCCTGGTCACTAGAACCAGCCACTCACAAAGCAAACTGTAAATGTGTATATTTAATATTTTCCTAGATATAGCTAGAACCAAATTGAACGAATCCACCTCCACGCGGTGTACACGGGCAACGCCTTTGGGGATTAATTAATCGTCAAAAGTAGCTAAGTGATTCTTAATAACCCTCCAATGTTAGTTAAATTCAGGGATAGGGGGTAGTGATGAGCCTTTGGGCTCCTTAAGCTATCAGATATAAAGGAAAATAGAGTGAGTGAGTGTATAATATTGTTAGTGCCACTGTGAGAGGAGACAGAGGGGAATGTCACATTGTACGGTATTTCCTTCAATGACCTTTCCAAGTAAGTAGAATTTATTTTGATTAAAAAAATGTATGTATTTATGTATTAATTATATTAAATTTATTTGTGATAGTCTTGATTGATGATGATGGCCAAATCCCATTTTAATTGATTACAGACCCTGAAGAAAGAGGGAAACCTCCGAAACGTCGCCTTTGAATGGAAACGATAGTTATAATTATCTCACTTTTTGAACCTTGGTCTGACTCAGTATTAGGTAATTAAGTATATTTGATGTTTTTACTTTATCCAATGCAAAGCATGGGTAAAGTATTGTAATCGCTCTCGGGGCAAGCGTGGCTTCAAAGGGTCCTCAGGTAAAGACTACGGAACCCATGAACTCAATTAAAGTCACAAATTGTAGTATTCAATTAGGTTGAATTTTAGCACGTGACGGTTTTGCCAATAATTACATGGGGTCTCGTCGAGAGGCCAAAAAGTGCGATTTTTTCATTTAGTGCGTGCGGATGGATGGATGTATGGATGGATGGATGGATGTTATCGTTTTTTTGGCCCACGATTTTTTCCACACCGTTGCACCGATTGAAATGAAATTAAAAACCTAGCATTCTTTTAACAAAATGAAGCGCTGATTAGTTTTTGGTACATATCGGCCCACAAACATTAGTACTTTATTTAAGTACTTTTTTAGTTTATTCTAAATATCTTGAAAATGACTTAACCAATTTTTATGAAATTTAATATCCTAATTAAGTACCTTGGGGACCACAAAAAAGGTTAAATAAAGTTTTTAGTAAAATTATATTTTAAAGTACTTTACTCTAGAATAAAATAGTACTTTTTTTAATTTATTATTAAATATTCTTTAAAATTTATTCATTTATCATTTTAAGATAGCTCATTTAACCTAACTTAAGTAAGAATGGTTAGGCTTCTCACTGTGAAATGGTAATAATTTGGGAGGAAATTTTATAAGTAACCATAGCAACTGCGTTGTTTTCTTATCCGTTACCTTTGCTTAAGACATAGAGAAATCGACTTTAAACCAAAAATAGCGATTGATTCTCATCTAATTGAGGAATAACCATTCTATAGTGGATTTTTGACGTTTCGGTTTTTATTGATATGTGCACGAGAACGCAGAAAAATCAAACTTTATTCTAAATGTGATTGATTCTCATCTAATACTTGAATAACCATTCTATATTGGATTTTGACGTTTCCGGTTTTATTGGTAATCATTGCTGAAGACACGAAGAAATCGACTTTAAACCAAAAATAGCGATTGATTCTCATCTAATACTTAAAGATAACCATTCTATATTGAATTTTTGACGTTTTCGGTTTTATTGGTAACCATTGCTGAAGACACAGAGAAATCGACTTTATGAAAAAAATAGCGATTGATTCTCATCTAATACTTGAGGAATAACCATTCTATATTGGATTTTGACATTCGGTTTTAATGGTAACCAGTGCTGAAGACATAGAAAAATCGACTTTAAACCTAAAATAGCGATTGATTCTCATCTAATACTTGAGGAAAAACCATTCTATATTGGATTTTTGACATTTCGGTTATTATTGTAACCATTCCTGAAGACATGGAAGAATCGACTTAAAATCAAAAATAGCCATCGATTCTCATCTAATACTTGAGGAATAACACTTCTACATTAGGTTTTTGACGTTTCGATTATTATTGGTAACCATTGCTGAAGGCATGGAGGAATCGACATAAAATCAAAAATAACGATCGATTCTTATCTAATACTAGAGGAATAACCTTATTGCATTCCATTTTTGATGTTTTGACTATTAATGGCAACCTCTACTGAAAACGTGGAAGAATAGACTTAAAATCAAAAAGACTAAATTCTTTTTTGGTAAACAACTCAAGCTTGATGGTTATTCCTCGACTATTAAATCAGAATTATTTTTAATTAATGTCAACATGAACTACAAATTGCAAGTGATATCTGATTAATAATAAAGGAACAAACATTTAATATTTCAAATGAATTTGGATAAAGTTTAGCAACGATCCGTTGCAGTTTATTTCTTAATATAAGTATAATTTTTAAATATCCTTTTTTTGTGAAAAATAAATTTTGGGTTATCCTAAAGTGTCAAATGGTGGGTGGGAAGTCAGGCCATTTTTTTTTTGCATAAAAATAAAAAAATAAAATAAATACCTACACAGTTATTTTGAGAAGCACAATTTATAAAATATTTATTTCTCTATTTGTATGTTTGTTTGTTAACTTGTTCAAATAAGTTATCAATTCATTAGCACTTAGTCAATTCCCATGTAAACAGAGTTAATCGTTGGGTAAATATAAAGTGCATGCAAAGTAATAATAAAAAAATAAAAAGAGAGAAAAATATCGATCAAATGTTGAATGATGTCTCATATACATATATATTATATTCTGAATAGTGTTTACACAGAGTGTCACAAATCTATCAAGAAAAGGCTCAATACTTCAACATTTCAATAAATCAAGACTTGTTAAAATGTAAATAAATAATAGCGGTCAAGTGTGTGTCGGAGCTCACACTTTTAAGTGTTCCTTAGGTACTTATTAGTAAACACATAAAATGTTATGTGTACCATATTTAGGGCATTCCACGCCAAATTTGACGGTTTGAAAAATTTTAATTTTTGATTTCCTTATTTTTTGACATTTTTCAGTATACATCAAAAAACTTTTCCTGGTAAATTTTGATTTTTTTTTGATCACCGGTTTAAAAGATATCAATTTCGGTTTTTCGCTTATAACTTCTTCAAAAATGGTCCAAATTCATATATATTTTTTTTTTGAAATTTTTTTTTTTTTTTTACATAGATTTTATAAAAAATACAAAAAAATTATTTATATATTTTAATTTTATATGCGATTTTTGAGTTTGAAAATTTTAATCTTGATTTTGAACCTGTTTAAATAAAGGGTATCAAAATAGGATCACGAGTATGTATGGTCATTAAGTATTTTGTCTTACTAAATTTTCGTTATTTAGCCGATATATATTTTCAGAATCCTCAAATTATATTAAGCTTTCATTAAAAGAATCTACATCACTCAAATGCTTATAAAAAATTATTTAGATAAAATTGGTAGTTTTTCTTTAGGAGACGGACTGGTATAAATATACAATTGGATGTTGATGAAGGCAGTCATCATCAATTGCTTTTTCTATCGAGATGAAATTTTATAATGTTTTCTTGGCATTGTCAAAGGAGACAGGAAGTAATTATGAATTGATATACTTTTATTGACTTTTCGATACCCTGAAGAAGGAGAGAGTAAATCTCCGAAAGGTCGGTTATCGAATAAATGTAAAATAATAAAACTGATATAGTCTTATTTTTACAACCACCTTGGACTGCCTTCATCAACATCCAATTGTATATTTAGATAAAAGCTTAATAAAATTCAAATATATTATAGTTTTTGGGAAATTTTTTACAAAATATCGTAGGTATATCAAATGTAAAAGTAATGTTCGAATTAGATTTAGAGATATATTCAGTTCCGAAAGATTAATAAATTCAAGATAACGATTAAAATTAGTTATCGCAACTTTGAATATTTAATAGAAAATTAAACTAATTGGTTGATATAATCGGAAATTAACCTTCCATTTAAATTGGACGACTTTCACTTAGAGTCCTCTTTTACTATAAAATATTATTTTAATTTAAGATTTTATAAAATTTATTCCTGATGTGTAATTAAATTCAAATTAAAAAACACTAAACTGATGTTTAAATATTTAATCAAATCTATTGTACAATTGCTGAAGATGATAGTAATAAATAAGAAAATAAATACTTTCAATGACATACTGAGATAGAATTAAATTTATAAAATAATAAACTTGATTTTAGGTAGACAATTTGAAAGATAAAAAATCAAAGTTTTTAAAATTATATTATATATTTGAATCAAACTTCAAAAACACTAAAAATTTTAAATTCTTTATAATTTATATTAGATTAGAATGCCATATTTAGATCAGATCTATTTATTCTCTTAAGCCCCTTTGTCTATCGGCAACCAAATGTACGAACTAGCTTCGGAGAGACTCCGCTAGGATCGCTGTTTCCGCGATCTTTTTACGCAAATTAAGAAAATCGGAAACAAGATTTTCCAGTCTGGCGATTAGTTTAAAATCTAGGCAGGTTATTTAATCTCTGGTGTTTATTTAGTATAAAAGTTATGTCGGTAATTTACTAGTATTTATTATTAATTACATAAAATATTTATTTAATAAATTACGTCTGTCAGAGGTTAAACGGGGAAACGATTTAAAAAATTTGAAATATCACATATTTTTTTTAATGGTCGTGTCAAATGGAAATAAATTTCTGTTGATTTTGATAAATATATAAATTAATTAATAAGCGAAGAGAGCTTATTCAAAAATTTAAATTTTTTCTGAGTGTATTTTATTGTTTTTTAGTTTATTAGAATAGTTTTTACAAAAAATGGTGTTAAAATGAAAAATTTGTAAAAATTTTAAGAAGTGGTCTAAAAGGACTATAACAATGTAGCTAGGTTGATTTTTCCTAAAAGTTTTAAATAGGGGAGCAAATATGGTAAAAAATTTGTAAAAAATACTAAAATTTTTAAGAATTCAACAGAACCACTGGATACAAAATATAAATTAAGTTTTTTTGACTTTGATTTCGGTAACAATTTATGAGAGTTCAAGTTGACGGAAAATCAAAAGAGGGTGTCATATATTAGATGCGAGATGGAATAGATTATTTTTAATTGTTATTATTGGCACTCGGGTTCGATTCTCGATGGTGGTAAAAAAAAAACATTCTGATATATAATTAAAAATAATCCATTTGATCTCAGATCTAATATTTGACACTCTCATGTGATTTTCATAGGTATCAGTTTAGTTTGCTATTTTTTATTTATTTATTTATTTTTATTAAATGATTAAAAGGGATTTTTTTGAATTTTGAAAGATATATAGGTATTTTTCAAAATTTCAGCTTCTCTCAAGGTATTTTCTAGGTATATAATTATTTACTTTAGATGAAAAAAAAATTAAAACCTTCTTCAGATATCATTTTAAATATGTTTAATTTAGTTGTCTAAAAGGTTCACTTCCTCGGATTGTAAGCTTGCTATCCGCTCTGATTTCAAAATTAAACGTATTTAAATATGAACTTTGATATTGACTTTTAATTTCTTTTTTACTAAAGAAAATTAATTTATTATTAATATTTTGTTTAATTTTCAATGATTCATTTTTTTGAATAAAAGATTTCTAAAAATATAGTAAATCAAAGTAATTAAGGTTTTATTTTTGTGCGTTTACTAGAGAAAAATTCAATGCTTAATAATTGACTTCCACTTTTACTTGAATTTCTATTAATCTCTCTTTGATGGTATCGCATATATACATTATACATTATACAAGGTTATCAGTTCAGGTAGCAACTGATTAATATTAAAATATTAAAAAAGTGAAATTGTTATTTTATATTCTTTAATTTAGCTTGATTCCTTAGTATGTCTGTTTGTATGTTTGGATATAATATTGTGATCAAAGTTTGACCTACTTCTATCGAGCCGAATTAAATGAAATTTTCCATACATATGTATATACATAGAGAATACAGTATCTCATCAATTCAAAGAATTAATTAAGAAAAATATTATTTAAATTAAAATTCGATTCCCAAGGGGGTGAAAAACAACTCTTTTGACATATAATTAAAAATAATCCATTCAATCGGATCTAATAGATGACACTCTCTTATGATTTTCTAAGAAAAAATTAAAATTGTATTTTTTACTTTTCACTCTAGTATGAAATAAGAAATAATCTATATATATGTTGCAGTAAAACCCCGTTTTTTAGTAAGAACGCGTTCTTACTAGTTAAAACGCGTTTCACTGAAGACCTTTGTGGCAACTAAAGTTTACTGATGTTGGTTGAGTTTGGTTCAAAGGTCTATGGTAGAATCTTCATTTTTGACCTTCCGCTTCATTTTGGGTGTTTATTTTTAAAAAATTTTAAACGAAAATTTCAAAAATTAGAAGCAAAGTTGTAGAGGATGTAATTTTTGACATTTTAGTTTAAAAATTTTTGAAAATAAACAGCCAAAATGAAGCGGAAGGTCAAAAATGAAGATTCTGAATCAAACTCAGGGAACATCAGTGAACTCTAGTTGCCACAAGGGTATTCAGTGAAACGCGTTTTAACTAGTAAGAACGCGTTCTTACTAAAAACGGGGTTTTACTGCAATATATATACTCGTATATATTTTATTCTTAATCTCTCTTTCTCAAAATATATATCTAAGATTAAGATAATTTATTTAAATGATTAAGAAATTATGAATGTTTTAAATATTTAATCAAAGGTTGTCACCAATGTAGATTGGTGTGCTTATGGGCATGTCAAATAGACTCAGTGACACGACAAAACCATCAATTCCGGTTGACCTTTTTTCTCCTTTTTTTTTTTTTTTTTTTTTTTTTTTTTTGAATAAAAACTATCAATATTGAAAAATCATTCAACTTGATTAAGCCGATTCGTATTCTATTTGATCATTCCTTTATCAAATTATTTTCACTTCAATTCATATTTCCAACTATTTAGTTATTTAGTCATTTTCGATATTTAACGTAGAGTAAAAAAAATGAGTTTGTTCACCCCTCTATTTGACCTCTAAAAATAAAATCGAGATATTTATAAACACTATATACGGCTTATCGGATATATAGGATTACATTACTTACGGCTAGTGACTCATTTTTACATCACTCAAATATCTATCTATCTATATTGTTTATAAAATCCACTCATTTTATTGATTCATCAAGTTTTCACTAGAATTACTTGAGTTAGGTCCTTGAAATTTGGTCTAAGATTTTTTTTAATTTAAAGGGGTAAAATAAAGATAAAAATAGTCTAAGAACATTAATTAATTTGAAGATAGTACAATTTATCCAGAACTACTGAAGCTAGAAACTTCAAATCTTGTTATAAGGGGCCGTCCATAAATTAAGTCACACAGTAAGGGGGGGGGAGGGATCTTAGATTTGTGACAAAATATGACAGAGGAACCCGGGGATCTTAAAAATGGTGATGTCACAAAAATTAAATTAAAATAAGCTGACGTTTTCTGATGTGGCCATCCACTTGACTTTACCATACAACCTGGCGCCTCACTTATATTTAATAAAATTATTTATAATCATGTAGGGGGGGGGTTAGTTTTTGCATTTTTAGACTCCTGGGGGCCCACTGATTATGTATACAAAATTTGGTTGAGTTTGGTACAGGGGCCTATGTTTTCATTTTTCGAGCCCAGTCCCATTTTGGGAGGTTAGTTTTTGCATTTTTAGACTTCTGGGGTCCCACTGATTATGTACACAAAATTTGGTTTAGTTTGGTACAAGGGCCTAGATTTTTAATTTTTAATGCCCCCCCCCCCTCAACTGTACATAGGACCGGAATTTTGACAAAACAATTATTATCTCGAAAAATATAATTTTTTCGATGTTCACTTATTAGAGCTTTTTTATAGAGCGAAATGCCATTGGTTTCACTTAATTTTTTTAATCAAAATAAATTAGGCCCTTTTTGAGATATTTCGAAAAAAAGAAGGAAAAAACAACTTTTTTCATGCAAGATTACAATACTTGACCATACCCTGTATGGTAAAGTAAAAATTATAGGGTATAAAAGTGATAGTGTCACGTCACAATACAGGGAGAGCTCAATGAAAATATTACTGGGGCAGTTCTAAAATTTTTGAAATTCTGTAACGTAATTTATGCACGTCCTCTAAGGCAATGTACCGCAAAGTGTGTGCCGCGGCACACTGGTGTACCGTGGTCATTAGATGGTGCGCCGCGGAAAAATGTTAAGTTTTGTTAATATAATGCACCTACACATAGCTGAGAGTTAAGGGAGCATCAACGATTGTTCCAAATTTTGATCGCCTGTGCTCACTTAAGCAGACTCACATTTCTCATTAAACATCTTTTCCTATTATATTGATTATAATAATAAATAAATATTAAATAAACATTGTTTTTTCTTTGGTGTACCTCTAAAATTTCTTGATTTGGTAGGTGTACCTTGAACATAAAAAGTTTGCGGAACACTACTCTAAGGTTACTTTTATGACTTAGATGTTTAAAAAAAATATCAAATTTAAATAGGGTGAAAAATAAAAAAATAAAATAAGCATGGTTTTATCACGATTCCTCACGAACTACTGGAGCGAATGATTCGAAATTTGATATAGAGGTTCCTTTTAAGACTTAAATGATTGTTAAGAACTATTATTAAAAGATTAATATTTTAAATGGGTGAAACAAAAAATCCTCTAAGATCTCATTTTCATCTGTTTTCATCACGATTGCTCTAGAATTACTGGAACTAATAACTTGAAATATGATATGGAGGTTACTTTTAAGACTTGGATTCTTGCTAGGAAGGATTTTTTAAAACTCATATTTTTAAAGGGGTGAAACAAAAAACTAAAATCTCGTTTTCTTCACGATTTTTCTAGAACGACCAGAACTAATAATTTGAAATTTGATATGAAGGTTACTTTTAAGACTTGAATGCTTGAATAATATTTTTTTTTTTAATTCATTTTTTAAAGGGATGAAACAAGAAAATATCCCTAAAATGTGGTTTTTATCCATTTTCATCACGATTTCTCCAGAAGAAATAACAAATTTGATATTACAATTCTTTTAAGAATTAAATGTTTGCTTGTCACGAACAGTTTTGGGGATTGGGGATTGTGGTTCACAAAGAGAAATCAAATAGGGGTTGTTCATAAAGAGAAACAAAGAGGTTGTCCTCTCCTTGATGCAAATAAACATACACACATATATATCAAATATATATATATATATATATATATATATATATATATAATTTATTTGTTTGAGACTATAGTTTCGAAGGCTTGGCCTTCATCATCAGTCTATTTTAATAATAAATATTATTTTTAATGAGCTCAGTATAGTGTGGATATTGAAAATTGTTTTGCTCTTTATTTAGCCGAAAGCCAGGTCGGGTTAGTCCAGCGGTTAGCGTACAAGTCTGCTAATCAAGTGGATCCGGCTTCGAATCCGACTCAAGGCAACCGAATAAATATCTGATCCTTAGATAGAAGTCATAATTAAATAATAGTATCGTAAATTGGCTGATGGCTAGAAGGGTCGAAAAGCCAAAAGAAAGAGCAAAACAAATTCCAATATCCACGCATACCGACCCCATAAAAAATACTGATGATGAAGGCCAAGCCTTCGAAACTATAGCCTCAAACAAATAAATAATATATATACATACATATATTAGATATATATGTGTGTATGTTTATTTGCATCAACCTCAAATAGGTTGTCCTCTGCTTGATAAAACAAAATATTTTCAATGACTTGTGGCTCACTCAGTTGGTTAAAACTTTATAAGATATTCCATGTTTGACTTTTTTTTATTTAGGTTGTAATTAATTTTCTATTAACGTAAAAAAATGTTTAATCCGAAAAAATTAAATCTATCCTAATATCTTCCTATTTTACTTTTGAACGGAACACTAAAAACCCGGATTTTTAAATTACCTATAATATACATGTTTTTGATTTTAAATCCATAGTACCTAATAGAAATAAAATATTTATTTAATGTCCATGGTTGTTCATAGATGGCTGAATATGAATATGATTCAACTTTTTTTTTCCTAGCTAATTTTATATTCAAAGAAATGATACAAATTTTAAAATAAGTTATTTCCATTCTCAATATATAAATCAAGATATTATTGTCTAATTGCGTAAATGCTATTTATAGTTAGTTGTATTTGGATGTTGTAATTTTACTAGAGGCAGGCAGGCGGGCCTTATTAGGGCGAGAGGGATTTGCTTGCCTTGCTGGTTGCTTTTCAGAAGCTCTCGAGCATGAAACCCTCCTAAGTTTGCGAATAGATTTGGTTCACTGGTCAAAACACTAAAGGAGAATAAACTGGAAAAAATTGCAAAATCATATACAACAAACAACAAGAATGAACAGAGGGCACAGTTTATGAAACAGACCAATCCAATAAAAATAAACTAGTGTGCACTTCATAAGATTTTCACTTATATGTACTTTGATTTTATTTTAAAATCATTGCTAATATATGTATAATTGTTTTATCTTACAATATTAAATGAGCAATTCTTAATTGAAAAGTTTTTTGTTTTGCCGTGAGTAACCGAGTTCTTGATTCATAAAGAGAAAAAAGAGGTTGTCCTCTGCTTGTTGTAAATAAACATACACACATATATATCAAATATTTATGTATATATATATTATTTATTTGTTTGAGACTATAATTTCGAAGGCTTGGCCTTCATCATCAGTTTTTTTTTTTTAAATATAAATATTATTTTTCATGGGGTCAGTATCTTGCCTTATCGGGCAACACATTAATCAATACCTAATCTGTTGTTTAGTCATGTCTTTATAAAAAGAGAAACATCATAAATCACACTATAATTACTCGGGTCACACAAATGAACAATGGTCCGGTTTAATGTGTTGGCTGGTTTTGAGGATTTTATTTCACCAGAGCATTGTCACTTTTCTTTCGATTATGTAGTTTTGTACCTTTGTTCAAGTTTACATTATAGACAGAGGTTGTGGCATTTTGTTAAGTGTTTTTATTTATATGATTATTTAAACTATCTTTGATTCCTTGCTCATGAGTTTGTTTTGTAAAAAAAAATATCAGACTGATGATGACAGGGGATATTTGTCGAAACATGTATCTGTTTTTATAAAGATAAAAAATAAAAGAAAGATTTTCCTACACATTGTGTGATTTCTTCTTTTGTTTCTCACACCAACAACAAAAGCGTTCAGACGGGCTACAATTAACTCATCCAGGTGGATCTTACAATAAATATTCACCTCATTTTAATTATAAATAAACCATTCAAGTATATTATGTAAAAAATTATTTTTACTCTTATAAATGTAAATCTCATTGAGTAAGAATTCTTACCGTAGTTCTGAATTATAGATCCCTTGAAGTGATGGGTCGAGATGTCTCCGCCCACACAAACCAACCTCCCATCTTCAGCTAAAAGAAAAGAAACACAGACATGAATAAATAATAATAAAAAAAAAAAATTGTACTAATGGTATAACATCGAAAATAAATCATCCCTTATGTAAAAGATTGTTTAGATCAGGGTTGTCAAACCTTTTGCCTTACACAGGCCGCATTTGAAATAAAAACAAATGCCTCGGCCAGCAGATAAAATATCCTAATTCTATTGATATTTTTTAATAAAATAAAAAAAAGATCATTATTACATTATAATTCTGCTGATAATGAAATACAATATATTATTGTTACTGCCACTGAAAGAGGAGACAGAGGGGAATGCCGCATTGGATTTCCTTCACTGACTTTTCAAAACCCTGAAGAAGGAGGGAATAGCCTCCGAAACATCGGTTTTATGAATAAAAAGATAGTGTAAATTATCTTCTTCTTTTTTTGGACTGCCTCATCAATATCCACTTAATAAAAAAAAGAGTTAATAATGTAAAATAATGATATCCACCATGACGAAGAGGCAAAAATATCTTAAAAATATATAACAGGAATAGTAGGGAATTGATTCAAATTAAAAATATAGAGTTATTTTTAAATGGACCAGTCGTTTCGTCAATTTATTTTGACTTCCTCAGTGGATATAAAATTGACGAAACGTCTGGCCCATTTAAAAAAATATATATGGTATGTTTTTAATTTTATCCAATTCTCTACGATTCCTGTTATAAATTTACCATGGATATGAATGATATAATATTATCATAAAAATATTTATATCTAATATAAAAAAAATAGTCAAAATATGACAAAATTATGATTATTTTTTCGGAAATTTTGATATATATTTTTTCACATTCAAAATCAAAAGTTCTGCCCTATTATTTTTCGAAATTTTTTGGGGAAATTCTCCAATTTCTTCTTATTTTAAAAACAAAATTAGGTCAAATTGTATCAAATATGTTTTCCAGTAAGTAAATAGAAATCTTAATGTTTTAAAGAAATTTATAATTTTATGTCGGGCCCCATTCATTGCTGTCCTGGGCCGCATGCGGCCCGCGGGTTAGACATCCCTGGTTTAGATAGTAGCAAATAATTTTTGCAAACTCTCAATTATTTAAGAAAAATAGAGACAAAAATAAATTATAATATATTAAATATTCACCTTCGATTCATTGGGCGATCGATCTATCTCTTGTCTATCTCATCATCACCAGGATGTTGAAAAAGCTTCTGTGAGTGAATGCCTATAACACTTGACATAAACATTAGTAGCAACACCCCCCCCTTTTACTACATACTAATTTAGTCATCAAGACGTATGTAGTAAACAAAATAAATCCCTTTAATTCGCGAAAAATTCAGATTTTATTTCATCCAAATCAAATTCTTATAATTTGAAATATCAGAGTAAAATTCGAATTCTTAAAATCGGACTGCGAGAGAGCCTGAAGACGTATGTATCAGTGAGAGTGGCCTTGATTTTTTGGAATACGGATAGAACGAGAGACCAGGGCGAGCTGAAAAAGATCCTACCTAACATTTCCACTTGCCTCGTCTATACAAGACTCATATAAATTATTAATACCATGTTCATATTTCAGTATGTTTACCAGCTAGGGGGAAAATATGAAAAACCTTATTAGGCAAGTGGTTAGATATATGAGAAAAAGAACTTCAAGTGTAACACAGTGCACCGTCTCCGCCAACCGGCCGGCAGAGCCCTCGTGCCCCCTAGCCACAAGGCAGCCGTTCTTCTTCCCTAGGCTACTCCAGAGGAAGCAACGGATAACCTTCTGGTCTTGGTTCTAGTCCATAGAGCCACCTCAAATCCGCCCTCAAAGACACAAAGTCACCAGGCTCCCATTACCACCCCATTGTTCCATTTGAACAAGGCGTCAAGCGACGACTTTTCGGTAAGACACAAAACATGCAAGCACATGCAAGATGAACCTGGACCTCGATCTTTAGAAATCTGATCGAATCGGTCACTTCCCTCGTGACTCGTTCATGGATTCAACAAATGGGTGACGTCGATTTTAGCTCTCTTTGCGGACTTAATACTAAAATAACCTTAAAACTAAATTTGAGGGCACAAGAGAAACACATCACAAAATATCCCTAAGAGGCCTAAGATAGTGGACACCGCATTTGCTGTCTCCAGGAAGGAAATCAAAGGGAAGAGTGCAGATTCCCAATACAGAAAGAGAGAGCGTCATCGTTGGCATGGCATATCATCCCCACCCTCCCTCTAAACTATCTATTGCATACTACATCTACTAAAACTGTTAATTTAATTTTAATAATTTTCTATCACATATTCTGAATCTAAGAATTAAATTTGATTTTATAAATATCAATGAATCCCATCGGTGGTCGAGGCGGTGAAACCTGAAAATCCCTACGCAAAATCTACGATTCTAATAAGTTCTCACTTTGTGAAGATCCTTCAATGTTTCTCTTGTTGCTTCACTACAGATGAAGATTAAATGGGGGATCTGAAAATTCCTAATCTGATTTTTTTTTAAGTTAAAAATTTAATAATTTAAAGACAAAAATTTATTGAAAAATTAAATGATTAGAATAATTTTATTTTTTTATTTGTTATTAAGAATTGCAAAAAATTGAAAACTAAAATAAAATGAAAATCAATTTAACCTATGATTGAGATTAGTCTGATCTAAAATTGTACTTATGAAACATTTATTAGTCAAGTTATTTAATTAAAAATGTATTAAATTATAATTGAAAGAAAAAACTTTAATATAATGTATGAAAATAAGTTAAATATTACATTTAATGATTGTAGCTAGAGGGTATGCTGAAAAATAGAAAACACCCTAATTTTTTGCCTACTATAATCTAGCTATAAAAAATCCTTTGAAAGCTTTAACTAAATGCCATGCTAAATAAGTATATACTCATATTTGGTGTGCTTTTCGTGAGAAAACCATAAATGTGTCGGATGTGATAAAGGGCAGCATCGAAACATCACCAAAGTGAAGGATACATGAAAAAGAAAAGAAAAATAAAGTTAGAAATTATATAAAAATGATGAATATTAAATATAATATTAAATGAGATGAAATAAAAATATGAAGATGAATGAAATTTAATTTATCAATGAGAAATATACTCTACTATGCCATTTTTTATAAGAATTAAGAATAAAGAGCATTGAAATCTCTGAAATTAGAGGCTTTAATTTGTAGCTCAAGTAGGTTTGAGGGATAATTAAAAATAATGAAATCTTCATGACAATATTTTTGAAATTACAAAAACAGAAGATATTCCTCTAGAATAAATACTAACCTCGTCGTTAAAAGAAAATGATAAACTCGCAGGCAGCCGATGATCTCGTTGCTCAGGTGATTTTGTCACCTTTAAAAAAATTATCACAAAATTAGAATACTACATAATATATATCGAGAGAGAATGTTTTCAAATAAAATAAAATATTTTTTTAAAAAGAAAAGAAAAGACTCTAATAAGAAATATCTTAAAAAAAGTATTATATTCAAGAATTAAGTTTGAAATTACTATTATAGAAATAAATATAGGTAGACAATAGAAACCTACAAAAGAGACCCTGATGACAGTCTGGGTTCATCTCGATGAAACGATGGCTTCTTGCTTAAAAAATAAACAGCTATAAATTTAAATGAATAATATGTTTATAAATATAATTTTTACATTACCTGATTTGATGTAGAAGCGAATCCCTCGTTGGACGACATTATGGTAAAAAATGGGGAACTGAAAATTCCTAATTCTAATTTTCTATTCATCATAAAAATTGAATATTTTCAATAAAACTATCGAAAATTAAATCATTGAATGATTATAATCCACTAATTTAATGAATTGCCACAAATTTAAATTTGAAAATTTATTTAGGCTATAATTTAAATTAATTTGATCTGCAATTAAATTTACTGATAATGTAATTTAATTATTTAAATTTTTTGAAAATTTGTTTAGAATAATTATGAAAGCAAGAACATTAAAATCTAAAATGAATTTATTTTAATGGAAATAATTTAAATATTAAATGATAACTGATTCTAACTAGAGGGGTATGCTGTAAAAAAAACACTTAAAAATTAATTATATAAAAAAATGATATACTCAAGTTTTAGAGCTGTTGATGAGAAGCATATAAATGAATCGAATAAAGAAGGGCAGAATCGAGACATCAACGAAGTGGATGATCCATGAAACAAAAAATAAAAATAAATTAGAAAATAAGAAATTGTATAAATGAATATTAAATGTGATGATAAAAGACGTAAAATAAAAAAATAAAAAAAATAAAAATATATATATAAAGACTTAGATGAAATTGAATTTACTAATAAGAAATTTATTCTAGCAAATCAATGAATTCTCTAAGACAAGGGGAAGTTAGTTTGTAAATCAAAGAGCATCATATGTATTTAATTGATACTATAGTGTGCAAAAAAAACCTATATGAGAAGATTTTTGGATTCTCCTATATTTTTTAAAAATTTTTTATAAAATTTAGAAATATAACAAATCGGTAAGTATACTGACCTCGAAGTTAAAATAGGGGGCTTAATCTCGCAGACAGCCGATGACCTCATCCCTCAAAATGACTTTGTCGTTGGCGATTACTAGAGATTTCGTATTTTCTACATAGATGAAAATTATTCTGACTGAATCCAGATTTGATCCCGAGTAAGCTCGAAGTCTATTGGTCACTCCATCTGTAAAAAAATAAATTAAAATTAATCAAAGAGCTTGTCTAGATGTATCACTATATAGTAATAAATAAATATTTTCAATCAAGTATGTGAAAAGTGGAGAAGACGAAATTATTTTAAAAATATCAATTTATTGGAGGAAAATGAAAAAATTTACAAAGTCGAAGGTTCTTTACAAAATTTGATGATTGGCATTTTTTTTACTGCAATTTGTTTTGGTTAGAAACAGGGCCGGATTTAGGATATATGTGGCCCTAGGTTGAACCTGTGGCGCGGGCCCTACAGGGGAAAATATTTTTTTTAATTAATCTAAAAAACCGCATTTTCAGCAATTTTCCAATTTAAAACTCAAAAATAAACGTGCATAACTCTTTATTGAAACCTCATTAAATATATTTGTTTTTAGAGTTGGTGGCTATGATGTAACTGTATTAGATGAAGGAGGAGGTATCAGCCAAAGTTGGATGCGCTGGATTCAATAAAACACCCTGAATAAAACGTTTCGTCCTGAATTTATTTGGCCATCTTCAGTTAATTGGGAGTTATACACAAAATGTGGTACACATATGTGATCCAACCAAGCCTTGTCAAAAATAAAAATTGTAGCTACATGCAAATTTATAACGTACAGTTCATTCTGAACCTTTGGGCTCAGGCAGGTTATAAATTTGCATGAAGCTACAATTTTTATTTTTGACACATCTGTGTACCACATTTTGTGTATAAATCCCAATTAAGTGAAGATATCCAAATAAATTCAGGCCGAAACGTTTTATTCAGGGTGTTTTATTGAACCCAGCGCATCCAACTTTGGCTGATACCTCCTCCTTTATCTAATATTTAATAAATATATTTAAAAAAAAGTAGACACTTTGTGGTGCGGGCTGCAGCCTGCGTGGCCTGGGCTTAAATCCGGCCCTGGCTAGAAAGTGGAAACTTGGTGTTGTGTTTATTAAAACAAAATGTCGTGGTAGCTTTCAGCACATTAGATACAACCGTACAAGAGCATTTTGTAAAAGTATTAGAGTTTTTTTTAATACTTTTTTTTGAAATACAAATATTCTTTCACTAGAGTTAATAAAATTATGGCTAAGAGATCAAAAAATGAATGCCTAATTTTTCATAGCCGTTTATTTTGAAAGTGGCATAAGTCCAATTTTGAAAAAAATGAGTTAATGTCAGTTGCAGATACCTTTTTTTCATATTTTATAATATCTCAGTCAATGGAGTAGAATATTCTCATGATTAAAGTTTGAACTTTAATCAAATTAATCACAAAAATAAAAATAACTTAAGGAGTTTGGTATTGGTTCTAGGTGAAACATTTTAATATAATAATAAAACTTGACTTAATCAGTTTTCTTAGACTCCTGATGATGGGCTAACCCCCGAAATATATCGAATTCAAAACTCAATTTTGTTTTATTTCTTTTTTTGTGAAACCTACCTCGTATCTTACTCAAGTTTTATTATTATACAAAAATAAAAGCTTCAACAGCTTCATTACTAATATTCTCATGAATTCGTCAAAATAAAAGTATCAATATATATATATATAAATAGATGTATTTAAAAAAATATAAATACAAATATCTCGAAATAACAAACAATAGACTTACACCACTTTCAGAATAAACGGCTCATATATGTATTATAATTAAAAAAATAAAATATATTATAATTATATCAGGAACATGTTTTCACGCACATACACAAAATTACACGAGGATGTTATATAACAGACAGGAAAGTAAAATTCAAAATCTAAAATAAAATTAATTTAATCAATAAGGTGTTGTAGGGAAATAATGACAATAGCTTATGCTTGAGCTTTGTTTGAGCCCTGAGGAAGTCTACAAAGTTGACGAAACGTTGGCATATAATAAAAAATATTTGCATAAGCTATTGTCCTTATTTCCCTACAACAACTTATTAATTTAATCGATGCACATAAATAATCAAAATAATTAATTTAATCGTTGACTTACAATTGCTTTGACAACTTTCATCTCCTTTATAATTCACAAAGCAAATAGGCTTTCGATTCATTATATTATTTGATCTGTGTGGTGGTTTAGATCTAAAGATTATCCTTATTTGATGGAAATTTTATAAAGCCATTTCTAATTTTTAAAATAAATTTTTGTTTCAAAATAATTCCAAATGCCTGGCGAAAATGTGAATTCATTTTGGAGATGAATGCTCTCTTTGTTAGCGGCATTGTTAAAGAGGCGCCACTGGCACCTCCCATTATTAATCGATTTCAAATTTGAATTTGAATCTTATTATCAAAGATACATATCTTTTAGACAGTATGGGCATGGGCGCCCGCAGCAATTTTCCCAGGGGGTCCAGTAAAACCTCAATACATATGAAATATAAGTTAAAATTTAGTCAATAAAGTTCTAATTATATACATACTAAATATACATATATCCAGGGTGGGGCATAAAGATCTACCACTTTTTGAAGAGGTATAAAAAAATGAAAAAAATTAACTAGAAAAAAACTGAATATATTTTTGAAAAGAACATAAAATAATAATTTTTTTTTTTGAATGTTTTTAGAACATTATCAGACTAAAAAGGGGGAAAATTCTAGCCCTTTCGACCAAACTCAACCAAATTTTGTATAGATATTCTGTGAACCCCCAGAAGGCTAGAAATGCAAAACTAACCAAATTTTGTATACCATACATAGTTTGGTCGAAAGGGCTAGAATTTTCTTTTTTGACCCTTTTTGGGTGGTTAGTTTTTGAATTTCTAGCCTTCTGGGGGTCCAGTGTATAGGAAATTTGGTTGAGTTTGTTCAAAAGGGTTAGAATTTTCATATTTGAGCCTCCCCCCTTTTTTTTGGCTGGTTATTTTTTGAATTTCTAGCCTTTTAGGCCCACAGAATATGTATACAAAATTTGGTTGAGTTTGGTCGAAAGGGCTAGAATTTCCACACCCCTTTTTTTGTCTGATAATGTTTAAAACACATTTAAAAAAAATATTTATTTTATGTTCTTTTCAAAAATATATTCAGTTTTTTTTTCTAGTTAAATTTTTTCATTTTTTATACCTCTTCAAAATGTGGTAGATCTTTATGCCCCACCCTGTATTTTAATACAAAAGAAGAAAAATACATTTATTGTATTTATCTAAAACGTTAGATTAAAAACAATTGGTATTTTTAAACTTAAAACATTTTAAAAAAATCAGAGCTTGAAAGCCAGGGGGGTCTTTCGACCCCCTGCGGACACCCTTGAGGGTACGATTTTCTGGAAACATGCGAACGAGCGCGCTTTGGTGCTTCATAATTCAAGGGGACATACCTATATTTTGTATGCTCAAAAGACGCCAATGAATTGTCAAAATAAAAATCCAGGAGTATAACTTTTTTTTTAATAAATTCATTAGGTATTCAGTAATCCATCCATTCATATTTATATTTGCTATATACAGGGTGGGGCATAAAGATCTACCACATTTTGAAGAGGTATAAAAAAATGAATAAATATAACTAGAAAAAAAGGGAAAATATTTTTGAAAAGAACATAAAATAATTTTGTTTTTTAATGTGTTTTAAACATTATATCAGACGAAAAAAAGGGGTGGGAGGGGGGGTCAAAAATGAAAATTGCTAGCCCTTGCGACCAAACTCAACCAAATTTTGTATACATATTCTAAGAACCCCAGAAGGCTTGAAATGCAAAAACTAACCACCCAAATGGGGGTAGGGTCAAAAATGAAAATTCTAGCCCTTTTGACCAAACTCAACCAAATTTTGTATACATCGTTTGGTCGAAAAAATTTTCATTTTTGACCCCCCCCCCCCCTTTTTTTTGTCTGATATAATGTTTAAAATATATTTAAAAAATAAATTATTTTGTGTTCTTTTCAAAAATGTATTCACTTTTTTTCTAGTTAAATTTTTTCATTTTTTTATACCTAGTAGATCTTTATGCCCAACATGAATATAATATGTATGTTTATTTGCGCCAAGCAGAGGACAACCTCATTGATTTCTCTTTATGAATCAAAAACGCTCCTGTATCGGCAAAAAACAAAATCTTTTCACGAAAAATATTTGATTTTTTATTGATTTAATTTCCATAGAATACTGAAAATTTTAAGAAACATCTTATGTATTTAATAAAACAGAAAATTTATTTTATTTTGTTTATCGCAAATCATATAGGCTTGAAGAAATAAATAAATAATTGTAAAGTTAAGGGCAAATAATAAAAACACAAAAGGGCGTTTTTATAAGCATAGATAACGTCTGACCACGGCAACTTGTCTAGACTTGCAGCGAAACATGTCAGGACTTGCAGAATAAGGCTGATGATTTATTGAAAAGAAAAATTTATAATTATATAATAAAAGGGCACTTTTATCACAATCGCATGTTGATTATTGAAGAAAAATAATTAAAATTATATATTTAACACTGTCATTTTATCCTCTTTAGATACTAACTACATATTGAGTTTATTAAATAAATTATTTATTTATTTTCAACGAAATCATATAAAAATAAAATTATTAGATAATAAATAATTATCGCTATATTTAAGACAAAAGATTCCATACATGGGATAAAATATATATGCGTATATGTATATTCTATGAATATAAAATCTAATAATTAAGTGTTAATTGGAAAATTATAATTAATAAATTAGATTTAATAAAAACTGAACTCACATTTATGACTGCAGGCTGAATCTCGAAACATGGCTTTCAAAGGATAATGCAGACCATGGAGTCAATTACCAAAATGATTTATCCCATCTGATGAATTGTATTTGAGATACTGAAAAATCGACATAGAATATTAGTTTCGACATATTATATATTCGTTGAAAATTAATAAATCCTCAAAAGATAGAAATATTATTAATGAAGAATTCAATTTAAAAGCGTGGGTTGGTTGAGATTTTTTTCATAATTTTTCCTACCTAGATTTTTTTGCAAAATTTTTATCTCAAATTCAATAAATTCTTATATCTATTCATTGATTTAAAGTTGATTTCAAAATATATTAATGATAAATTCATGTTCTAAGCGTGGCGTCGTTTGGCCTCTCGTTTTTTTTCCTTTAATTTTCCTCACAACATTTATTTATTCAAAATTTTTGTCTCAATTGAACAAATAATCATAGATAGACATTTATTTTAAGTTGAAATGAAAAATTCTCAATTTTAGAAAAAAATTTGAGCTCACCGAATGGACTGGCGTGGATTTCGTTGTGAATGGTCTCGGCTTCCAGCCGGTACTAGATGGGTCTGGGTGACGTATGGTCATCGGGCAGACGCCCTCTAGACGTTAAACGATTGAAAATTTTTTAATAAATAATTGCCACTGGGGAAAATAAAATCCGAGCTGAAAATCTAATGTGAAATATTATTTTAATAATTTTAGAAATATTTTTTTAGAATTTTCGATAATAAATTATAATTAAAATTTAATTTGATTGTCCCAGAGACTTCGTCAGGTAAATATCAATTTTTTTTTTATTCTGGCAAAAGTAATGGTTCAAAAATTTTGAAACACTGTAGACTTTATCCTTATTATTGTACCTATCTATCAGAATTTTTACAGATTTTTAGCTATTATAATTTTGGAGTTACAGGTAGATAAAATACTTGTATATCTTAGTGTTAGTAATTTATAGACTCCAAATTTATTATAGCTAAAAATCTGTAAAAATTCTAAGGGATAGCTACTATTATAAGGATAAAGTCTACAGAGTTTCAAATTTTTAAAAAAATAACTATACTTGGGAAAAAAATCCGAGCTGAAAATCTAATTTGAAATATTATTTTAATAATTTGGGAAATATTTTTTTAGAATTTTCGATAATAAATTATAATCAAAATTTATTTAGATTGTCCCTAGAGACTTCGTCAGGTAAATATCAATTTTTTTTATTCCGGCCAAAGCAATAGTTCAAAAATTTGAAACTCTGTATACTTCATCCTTATAATAGAAGCTATCATTCATAATTTTTACAGATTTTTAGCTATTATAATTTTGGAGTTACAGCTAGATAAAAGACTGCTATATCTTGATGTTAGTAAGTTATAGACTCCAAAATTATAATAGCTAAAAATCTATAAAAATCCTGAGAGTTAGCTACTATTATAAGGATAAAGTCTACAGAGTTTCAAATTTTTTGAACCATTACTTTGGCCGGAATAAAAAATTGATCGTTCACTGTCAAAAACACCAATGTTATTTAGATGGGAAACTTGCAACTCTGTGCAATACAGGTTAAAATTAAGATAGAGACTTGAAACTTGGGGGATGTTTTTTTTATTTATTTCGAACCATATGAGCCTCAATCAGAGTAAAAATTCGAAATTACCCAAAATAAGGACCACCCTAATGTAGAAATACATTCATGGTAGAGACTACCTAAGCTTGGTGAGCTCTTTGGACACTTTTTGAGTTTTGGCGACCAAAAAATGTTTTTAAAGCAAACTTGTGGTTCAACCAGAAAATCTAACGTATAGAATAGAATTTAATATATAAAGTTGAATATATTATATTGTGATCCGAAGACTTAAAAGAGTGAATTTCAAATTTTATATAGCAAGATACAAACAATTTACATAATCTCTCACAATGGTAAAAAGAATAATTTAGTTGCAAAATAATTTTCAAAAATATAAAGGAGTTTTCGGATAAAAAGAAAGAAATATCGGCCTAAAAAATTATTTATACCCTTGTGAGTGGTTAGATATGCATTCAAATAGAACGCTCTGTATTGCCAGTTGCAGCGTGAAGAGCAAAACTGCAAAATTTTATTTTTGAAGCAATAAAAATATCTTTTTCTGTCGAATAATATTGAAATTTTATAATCAAGTTCTATATTTTATTTTATAATATAATTTGTTAAAAAAAAACTTTTTAATTAAAGAAAACCAGTAAAGTTCAAGTGGGATATTCATGTGCTGAGATTTTCATAGATATATTTTTTTTTTTTTTTTTTTTTAATGCAATCGAATGCAAGAAGGGGTGCACCAGTAAAGATGTAGCCCCTATGGATCTCGAAAGACCCTTGCATTACCGAAGAGAAGGGAAAGTTGTTTAAGTGAGAGGGTGTAGATGTAGGTGTCTATGCACCCTGGTTTTGAAGGTTTGAAGATCATAGGTGCTGGGAAAGATAGAGGCTGGGAGAGAGTTCCAGTTCCTTGAAGTCATGGGGATATATGAATTCGCGAATGAAGTGGTCCGGCACTTTTCTAATTTGACCACGAAAGAGTGTTGGGAGTCGGCAAAACGTGTGCTGCGTGCAAAGCATGCTTTGGGGGGAATTATTGATTTTATCTCATCAGAGCACCTGCCGTGATAGTATCTATAGAAAAGGGAAAGGGCGGAGACATCTCTTCGATGAGCCAGCGAGTCGAGGGAGTCGGTGAGGGTAGAATCGTCAATTAGCCTGACGGCTCGTTTCTGAATTGCATCAAGGGTAGCAAGAGAATATTTTGAGGCTCCTCTCCACAGATGAGAGCCGTATTCGAGACAGGGGCGGATTTGGGCCTTGTAGATGGTGAGAAGTTGTGGGGGTTTGTAAAATCGCTTGGACCTGAATAAGAAGCCAATCTTCCTTGCTGCAGATTTCGCCACAGAGGAGATGTGTTCATTCCAAGACAGGTCAGATGCGACAGAGACGCCCAACATGGATAGGCTGTCACACATTTTCAGGGTATTCGAATCGAAGTGAATATCAGGGAAATCTCTATTTTCGCGCCTAGAAATTAGACAACATTGTCATAATAATAATAATCAGTAAGTAAAACCGACACCTAACTATTTAAAAATTATATTTTATACCAAACGGAATCAAAGTTCAAAGTTCTATTATAAAAATGCATACGGGCATTGTATGATGTTGACAATTTCAAAGTTTGTCTATCACACTCTTTGTACTGAAATTAATTCGTAAGGCCTAAAAAGTGGCTGTGAACTCTGTCTTCTTTAAAAACAGAACAACTGTATTGACAGTTGAGATAGAAGACAGTACAGGGGGTTGGGGGGTGCTAGTAAGAGGCCCGCCAAAGGTGGGCGTCGCAGCTAATTTTCTATAAAAATAAATAGCTATTTATATATTAAAACTTGTAATTCTACCAAAATGACTAAAACAAATTGTAAAGAGAAATCAATGAGGTTTTCTCTGCTTGATGCAAATAAACATTTATATACCTATGTATATGTTGCAGTAAAAACCCGTTTTTAGTAAGAACGGGTTCTTACTAGTTAAAACGCGTTTCATTGAATATCATTGTGGCAACTAGAATATACTGATGTTGGTTGATTTTGGTTCAAACGTCTAGAATATTAATTTTTAACCTTCCTCCTCATTTTGGGAATTTATTTTCAAAATTTTTTAAGCGAAAATGTCAAAAATTAATAGCAACGTTGTAGATGATGTAATTTTTGACATTTTCGTTTAAAAAATTTTCAAAATAAACACTCAAAATTCATGAGTTCACAAAGGACAAAGTGTCCCGAAATATATATATAGAGTCGGGCTAAACAAGCAACTGAACTTTTATTTATGTGAAACCTATCTAGTATTTTATATTTTAAATTTTCAAAAGTTCCTAAAAAAAATTTCTTTACTTTAATGTAAATACGTTCGAATTCTCATTGAATTAGCTGATTTTAAATTAATAACGGAAAATACTATTTCATGTCCAGGATAAATATATTCCTAAAAAATTTCATGTATATTTATAATATATTTTTGAATCAATAACGATTGGAAAATATAGAATTAGCAGCATCCTCTTTTATAATTATACTATTAGAAGTATCATTAAGTAATAAAAACGATAACAAGTACTAATAAGAAGTTATAAAATGGAAATTCAATTTGAGTTTATTTGTATTTTTATTAAGACAACCCCATTTTAGTTAAATTGTGCTGTTGTTGTCAATTTGTACTCGATACGTAAAAACGTCCTTCCTATTGAGGAGGATGGAATTTTCGCTGGATTGCTAGTAAAGTGATTTCGTGATCGTGTTCGTGATCGTGACTGGACTGAGACAACCTCCATCTGATGGGTTGCAATCCGTTAGGCCTCTGGACATGCTCCTCCGGAGTGTTAGAGGGCACCAGGGCAACCCAACCGGGTCAAACAACCTCTCCGAGTCTTCTCTTGTACTGCTGATTGATGCAATAATGAGAAAATAAAGAAAAATTATTTTACGTACTTTAATTACTGGAAAACATGGGAGGTGATTTAAACACGCCACATGATTTCACTCTACTTCTTGCTCCTCACTAATTTATATAAGTACAAGTGGCGAACGGTGACTTTTTAACCAAGGGATGGAGTCCAAAAAATACCCTTCATTTTTTTTAAATTTTCTTTTATTGTTCTTTTTTTGCAAATTTCATCCAAAACAGCATCAAAATTTTTTTAACATTATATTTATTCATGACACACAGTATGAAAATACTCTAAATGTTTTGAAATTTTAGGGATGCGCCATATTCATATGGACCGCACGACACTGATGTACCTGCCTATAGATTTCTATATAATCGGTTTCGATAAAACGGCTAAAACGATTTCGATGAAAACCGTGGATTAGAGGGTTTTTATGACGACAATTTGAGCTGTCAGGGTCTCTTCTTCGTGTAATTTTAATCTGATTGTTTTTCTTAATTAAAGTAATTATTCACATGTATATGTGTATTTTTTTGGCTTTTCGGTCTTTCTAGCCATAAACCAATTTACTCTACTTATTATTATTTTTTTTTAATTTGTCTCTACCCAGGGATCAGATTTTAACCGCATGCCTCGAGTCGGATTCGAACCCGGGTCCACTTGGCTGGTACGCTAACTGTTTTCATAAATACACTAATTTTTAAAAAAATCGTTCGAGCCGTTTTTTAGAAAATCAAAAAAAAACAAAAAATATTTCATGTAAATGTCCACTTCCGGTCTTCCAATTTCAACTAAAAGCTTGATGTACTCCTTCTAGCCTATATCAAGCTTAAGTTTCGAATTTCGTATCTCTGAGACTTATGGTTGCGAAACGCAGGGGGGGGGTACATTCTTACGTACGTAATCAACTTCCGATTTTTCTATTTTAGCCAAAATCTTGTTATATTTCTTGTAGCCTCCAGATAGTTTAAATTTCAAATTTCACGGCTCTACAACTTTCCGAAGACGAGATATGAACAATTAAAATATTTATTTTACAACACTCCTAATTTACAACCCCTTCCTTTAATTCAATCGGAGTAAAAAATTTGACACAACTATTAACTTGAGAAATAAAATAATTAAAAAAAAAATCGTTAGACCCGTTTTTGAGAAAATATAAAAAAAAAATAAAAAATAAAGGAAGGGGTTGTAAATTAGTAGTGTCGCGATGACTTCAAATAAATGAAAATGTGAAAGTCGTATGTTGAACTCACTAGTTGATTTTAATTGCAATTAATTAATTAATTATGGCCTGGGCGGGTCAAAACGTTGACAAAAAAATAAATTCAATTTTATTTGAATTTTATGCAAATAAAAATAGACCTTTTAACCTGAATTTAAATTAAAAATAATATTAACATGTCTCTTTTAGCTAAAGCAACAAATTACTGAGCAACGCTCGGCCCGCATATTTATATTCATTATTAGTGATGAGCAAAGCAAGACCAAGACCAAGACTGCAAGACCAAGCTCATCACTAATTAATATAGGCAGAGGGTGTGTTTGTAAAGTCTTCTATAGAGTGTTTAGAAAGTCCTGATCAGTTTTAAGAAAAATATTATTATTATTTAGATTTTGAGTATTAATATTAGTGATGAGCAAAGAAAGACCAAGATCAATTCTGATCATCACTAATTAAAATAGGCAGAGGGTGTGTTTGTAAAACCTTCTATAGGGTGTTTAAAAAGTCCTGATCACTTTTAAGAAAAATATTATTATTATTTTGTTTTTGAGTATTAATATTAGTGATGAGCAAAGCAAGACCAAGACCAATTCTGCTCATCACTATTCATTATATGTATGCGTTTATTTGCATCAAACAGAGGACAGACAGACAGCTTTTTTAATTCTCCTTAAGAAATATTGATACCAATGAATGTTTAAAAGAATTGCCCCCTCTCTTAAGAACCAACAACCTTTCTAGCTAAAACAAAATCCAATCTCAATGTAACGCCTCGTTCTTTCTTTCCTCTGTTTGGGAAATCCAAATAATCGCTTTTGTTCCTCTCGTCAAGTTTTTTATTCATTCCCGGAAATACCGATCTATTCTCTTTTACAATTTATCTCCTAAAATAAGAGTCGAAACCTTTCTCTATATATTATTATCATTTACCTTTTATCGGTGGTTCAAGACAAAGGAAGGATCTGAGTTCTTGGTCTCTTCCGCCCTCGAAAAGAGAATAGAGCCCTTGACCTAGTGAACTTCACTCGGCGAACAAACAGCCAACCAATATGATGATTACAAGAAGAGAACAGACAATTCTGACAACTCACACACAGATATATATGTATATAGACAGGGGAAAACATTCACTACCCACTCAGAAACAGGAACTAGGTATCAAGATACATAGGAGATAAATATAAATTGGAGATAATAGTCATAAAATATAGGAAGAGAGAATTAATATGGACATTAACTGAAATAAACAAATGTTTACATTGTTTCTAATAAAAAAATAATACTTAAATTAAATTATTTTCCTTTTATTATTTTTGATGTAATTTAAACCCGGATAAAATGATGACGATACGATTAAACTAAAATCCATTAAGGACGTTCCCTAATAAATCGACTTTCTTACAATCCTTTTAAAACTTTGAATACACATATTTATAAGTGTCCTTTTTTTCAATAGTCCTTGCGGCACTAAATTTGTAAATATTGACCATTGAAATTTGCATATTTAACACTCAAACCCTATCCCGATTGATGTTAAAGCGAATGTTTCATTAAATAACAATCGTAATTTTCTTGAAATTATTTTGAAAAACTGGGAATTATTAACTGAAGGTATAACAAATATTTTTCTGTTAAAATATAATTCTATCAAGCAGTATTCATTTTGTATGAAAAATGTTAAAAGTTAAGTACTTTTGATTGGTTTTCATTTTTTGGCATGACAAGTGAGAGATGGCGACTTGACAACGTCGCAATAAAATCACTCAATTTTTCCATATCTAAAAAACTTCTTCAATTGGTGCATTTGAGATTTTTAGCTAATTCTCTCAACCTAACTATGCTGTTCTCACCTGGAATTTCGCATTGAGCTGTTTCATAAAGTGTTTTTTTTTATTCTTTGTCTTTTAGCGTCGGTAAGAATGCAATGTTGCCAGATCCGAGAAATGGCGCAGGGAAAATACTTTTGGCTTTCTGCGCATCTGAGAGTAGGGGAAAGAGCGAACTGCATCTGAGCTATATTAGGGAACGTCCTTAATAATAGTTTATAAGGATAAATATTGTCTTTCTTTTATTAATAGAATTTAATTATAACAAAGAGGAATCAAGGAGGTTGTCATTTGCTTGATGCAAATAAACATATAGGTTTATATATAAATTCCCAGAAAATATACCGAAAGTCTTCACAAATTTTTCTCGTTTTCTTCCAATAGTTTATTTAATTATTGGTTTTTTTCATAAGTAGATTATAGAATACAGTTTTGTATTAATAGAAAAGCATCTATATAATATACAAATCATAAAAAGAAAGAAGAATATCTAGCTCGAAACGTTTGGATTTCGAATTATTTTTATAAAAGATGTGTATTTATATTTAATATACACAAAATCAATAAATTTTATCAACATAATATATAGGTAGATATATAGGTACCTATATTTCCCGTATAATCTTGATCCTAGGAGGGGAGAGGTTGTCTCCTCTATGGATACCTAATACCTAGTATTCAAATCTCTTTAAAAATCAAGGAAATTAGAAGAAAAATGACGAATAAATATTTTTTATTGTTTTATGTGAAACTTTTTAAATATTATTTATATGAAAATATAATAAATCTCTCTGTCAAGTAACAAATAAATAAACTGTTATATTTTGTAACTTTCCTCTTTGTAGTTGTTATTTATGCCTACAACTGGATTCCGTTCTTTGGCAACGCCAGCTCACACGTAACATAAGCTTCACCTTCATTTAAATTTTAAAAGAACTAATTGAAAACATTTTTACATGGGGGATCTCGGGAGACTCACAAGGTCAAATTTCATTTTAATTCTATGACTCATTTCAAATTACATCCAGTACGATGGTGAGACAAATTAGTCTCGATTAAGTGAAATTCGTGATTTGCAATCATTCTACTTATTTCTGCTTCTTCAAGCTTCAGACTCGATTCTGATTACTAGGGAGAGTATACTCTCCATTGTAATTTTCCTGAAGAAATAAGATTTTTTTTATCTATTTTTAATATTTATCTCTAGTTAACAAGATTTGTTTGAATTATATCAAATTATATAGAAAATGGTTTTAAATTTTTACTCGCAGCGGATGTCTCTCAGCTAATACGATATTCCAGAATATTAATTATATACTCGTATTTAGGGGGGGGGGGGGGTCAAAAAAGAAGAAAACTCAACCAAATTTTGTATACATAATCTACGGACCTCCAGAGAACTAAACATGAAACTGACCAGTCAAAATCGGGGAGGAGAGACAAAAAATAAAAATTCTGGGCCTTTGAACCAATTTCAACCAAATTTGTATACCTACATATTCTGGGGGTCTCCAGAAGAGTAGAAATGCAAAAACCGAGGGGTGATCGCGATTGGAAGTAGGTCTACACCTCTTTGGAATTATTTTGGAATTACTTGGAAATATTTGGAATTACTTGGAATTACTTGGAATTATTTGGAATTACTTGGAATTATTTGGAATTACTTCGAATTATTTGGAAATATTTGGAATTACTTGGAAATATTTGGAAGTACTTGAAAATATTTGGAATTTGTTGGAAATATTTGGAAATACTTGGAAATATTTAGAAATACTTGGAAATATTTGGAATTACTTGGAAATATTTGGAAATACTGCAATTATTTGGAAATAAAAGTGGAAGTGGAAGTAGGTGTACAGCATATTAGGTCGCGGTTCACCCCTCGGCAAAAACTAACCACCCAAAATGGTGAAGAGGGTCAAAAAATAAAACTCCTAGGCCTTTGGATTAAACTTTACAAACATTTGTATATACATAATAATCTATACAACTAAAAACTAGAAATACACAATTCAACTACTCGAAATGAGGGAGAGGATCCAGGGGTCCAGGATAGGGTTGAGGAAGATCGGAGCTGGAGGTCCAGGGGCAAAGCCTTTTGGCTAGCAAGAGGCCCCCTGGATGCGGGCTTCGCAGCTATTAATATAGAAAATCTAAAATTACTTTGATGTCTTATATATTTTTCTACCGGCTTCTGAATTCGAATCGACCCCCAATAATGTTTTATCGACCATTGGGGTTCGATTTCGACCATTTTACCGACCACTGTTCTATGATGATGATAATAATAATTTTTTTATAAATGTTTCATATTTCTAATTTCAAGCTAATCCGAAACTCTCCGTAGATTTTGGGCTAGACCATATATAAAATTTGATAACTAATCCAAATCACTCACTAATCCATAAACACATTATGACAAAATAATATCTCTTACAATAAAATTTTCGATGATTATTATTTAGAATTTTTTTTTTATGCCTTAATGCATTGATTTTGATGAATTTTTTTTTACCAAAATAATTTAATCCATTTTTTAAAATAATTCCTAAAAACGAGACAAAGAAAAATCACTTTTTCCTCCACAATTATGAAATTTGGCCATATTCCTTTTGATATAATATAAAATATAAACTCTTAAATTATCAAATGTTTGACTGAACATTTAAACTTTTTTTTCAATAGGTACACATTAACTATTAAAAACTTTTGAATAAAGTTTACATAATTTGAAAAAGTTTTCTGAAAAAATTTAATAATATTAATAATATCTACTCATTTATCGGATAAAGTTAAGAAAACAAAATGTTCCTAATATTGTTTTCTTGTTTTAATCAGATTACGTTATTTGAAGTTTATACAAAAAAAAATAAGGAAAGGAAAATTATTATAAAGTTTTAACATTGTTGGTAGTCGAGAAATAATAAATAATTATTTATTAGTCAACCAAGTAGAGCAGAATATTTCTCATTTAAATCCAACAATACGTTTTTACTTAAGCTTTGCAAGGGTAGGTACCCACTTTTTCTAGGTAAGTCCATCCATGTTTAAATGATTAAATTAATAAAAACATTTTTGATAGCTATAATTTAAAATGGAAAGAAAATTTGAACATTTTTCAAGACTCGGTACACTTTGCTCAAATCAGAAAGATGACAAGAGGGAAGATGATTATCGCACACCCACATTTGGTTCTCGAAAGAAATAACGACTTTTATTATAAGACCCGTTCAAAGTAAATTTCAGCTAAGGGCCTTCCATAAATTAGGTCACACGAATTTGAAGATTTTTAGACCCTCTCCACCCCTTGTGTCACATTTTGACACATTCTTATTCAGCCCCCTGTATTTTGACGTCACTCTATCACTTTTATACCCTATAATTTAATCATTGTAGAATTCTTTTTATAAATTAAACTCAACTAAATGGATTTAATGTATTTTAATTTGACTTTTGTGACATCACAATTTTTAAGATCTCTGGCCCCCCCCCTGTCACATTTTGTCACAAATCTGAGATACCCCCTTCCCCCTTACTGTGTGACGTAATTTATGGACGGCCCCTAACTTGGTTTTTTCAATAGAAAATTTTTAAATTTAAATTTTTTAATTGGAAGTAATGGGAGGCAGCCCAGGGGTAGTGAGGAAAGAAAAATTAACACATATCAAATAAGGTGTAATTTATTGGAATCCTTACCCCTGGAAACCCTGAAGAAGGAGGGAAGAATCCTCCGAAACGTCGGTTTGAAAGAAAAGGAGGAAGGATTCCAATAAATTACACCTTATTTGATTTGTGTTAATTTTTTCTTTCTTCACTACCCCTGGGCTGCCTTCCATTACTTTCAATTAAAAGTTCTACCAGTCAGTCTGTCTCCTGAGAAAATTTCGTTACAAATTAATTTTTTAAGAACCCCCTCCCCCCAACCCTCTTGATTTTGCGTTCATATTCAACCAAAATTTAATCAGCTTTTAATCTCAATACAACACAAAACTATATGTTAAATTTCGTTTTGATATTCACTCTACTTTTTGAGCTAGAGCGTACACAATATTTGGTAACGTACATACGTATTTATAGAAAGTTGACAAAATTATTAATATCTAATTATTAAAATATAATTTTTTCGAAGTTCACCTTATAAGGCTTTGTTATAGACCAAACGCCATCGTATGATCAATTGATTTTATATCAAAATAGTTTGAGCCGTTTTTGAGATACATATTTTGAAAAAAAAAACTGCAACGGATCGTTGCTAAACTTTATCCAATGTACTATCTTATTCTAGGGTAAAGTACTTTAAAATAAAAATTTACAAAAAACTTTGTATGACCTTTTTGGTGGTCCTCACGGTACTTAATTACAATATTAAATTTCATCAAAATTGGTTGTTATTTTCAAAATATTTAGAAAAAACTAAAAAAAGTATTGAAATAAAGTACTAATGTATGTGGGTCGATATGTACCAAAAACTAATCAGCGCTTCATTTTGTTAAAACAATTTCATTTCAATCGGTTCAAAGGTGTGGAAAAAATCACCCATCCATCTGCACGCACTTCCTGAAAAAATTGCACTTTTTGGCCTGTGGACGAGACCCCATGTAATTTTTAGCAAATCCGTCACGTGCTAAAATTCAATCTAAATGAATACTACAATTTGTGACTTTAATTGAGACCATGGGTTCCGTAGTCTTTACCTGAGTGCCCTTTAAAGTCGCGCTTCCCGCGAGACCGATTACAATAAATTTCCCATGCTTCGCATTGGATAAAGTAAAAATTTATCCACGATTTCAATACTAGTCCTTAGGGTAAAGTTGTAACAAATTTATAAAATCTAAGTGTGTGGGTGTGTCAATTTGCAATCGCTCTCTCTTTGTGTGTTTAATAAAAAAAAAAGTCTGGATTGATTGCAATTTGTTTGATCGTCGATTCAATTAATTCACTCAGCATGCGATGCGGTATCCTTTAATAGTGGTGGGGGGTGTAGGTGGCTGAGATGACAACGTGGCCCTCCCCTCTTAGGAGGGGGGTCGGCAGGCGTGCTGCGCGATGACGTCATCGCCGGAGGGGTAGCGCACCCCTCACGGGTTCTCTGGCAGTCGCACATTGGATTGCTTACTGCGGGGGTGCATAGTTCAACAAGCAATGGATTAGCCATTCACCGAGAACAGCACACAAACGCCATGGGGGTGAGTCAGTGCTCAGCGCCTATAGTGCCTAGGCAACCCCAAATTTATTACTATATTGCATGCATGTCGGGAAAATTTTATTTTTAATCATTTAAAATTTTATTAAGATTTTAAGGATGTTTTTTACAATTGAAAAAAAATGATGCTGTTATTCAAAAAGTTCACCTAGCTCTGAATAAATTTTTTTCAAGATTTTAAAATCATTAACATCTTAGATAATAACATATAAGGAAAGCGGTGTTGGTTTATAGCGAGGGGTGAACCACGATTGGAATTAGGTGTACACCGTCTTTGGAATTATTTGGAATAACTTTGGATTTCATTAGATAATCTATTGTCATATATTGTTATCTCAAAGAGAAACAAAGAGGTTGTCCTCTGCTTGATGCAAATAAACATACACACATATATATCGAAATTATATATATATTATTTATTTGTATTTTATTCTCTTCTACTTGGAAATGATAGTGGAAGTGGAAGTAGGTGTACACGATTTTAGGTCGCGGTTCACCCCTCGGTTTATAGTGAAACATATTAATCACCACTATAACCCGTTAAAAAACTCCTGTCATCTTAGATAATAATCGTCCTTTGACATTTTGGAATAGTCGAAATTTTTTTGAAAATTTTAAAATCTTAGAATCTTGAAAAAAATTTATTTTTGACCGACTTTGAAAAAAAGGAGGTTATCAATTCAACGGAATGTCTGTTTTTTAATAATTAATTTAAAATTTTATAAAGGTTTTAACAATGTGAGTTTTTTACAATTCAAAAAAATGATGATGTTATTCGAAAAGTTCACCTCAATCTGAATAAATTTTTTACAAATTCTAAGATTTTAAAATTTTCAAAATCATTAACATCTTAGATAATCGACCTTTGAGAATTTGGAATCTTTAAAATAATTTTATTTTTAATTTTATTTCCACGAAATTTTCTCTGGAGAGAGATGGACTATTAGAAATTTTAACTGAAAGTAATGGAAGGCGGCCCAGGGGTAGTGAAGAAAAAATTAACACATCCAAATAAGATGTAATTTATTGGATTCTTTCCTCTTTTCCTTTCAAATTGACGTTTCGGAGGATTCTTCCCTCCTTCTTCAGGGTTGTTTGTTTTCTTCATTGACCCTTTGAATCCCTGAAGAAGGAGGAAAGAATCCTCCGAAACCTCGGTTTGAAAGGTAAAGAGGAAAGTATCCAAAGAAATTACACCTTATTTGGATATGTTAAATTTTCTTTCTTCACTACCCCTGGGGTTGCCTTCCATTACTTCTCTTCTCTTCTTCAGATTATTTAATAATTGATTTGCAATTTTGTTTTTAATTGGCGGATTGATGAGTGTCCAAAAAGAAGATAATTTATACTATCTTTTTATTCATAAACCACTGTTTCGGAGGTTATCTCCTTCTTCAGGTTTTGAAAGTCTGTGAAGGAAATCCAATGCGACAAAACCCTGAAGAAGGAGGAATATTCTCCGAAATCTCCGTCGGTTTATGAATAAAAAGTAGTATAAATTATCTTATTTTTTTGACTGCCTCATCCATATCCACTCAATTAAAAACAAAATTTTCAGTCCGTCTCCAAAAATTACTCCAATTTTATTTTTAATAATTTACTTAAATAAAGTACGCTTGGGGATTACGGGGACAAGGCTACAAAAATATAACAAACTCAATTTCCTTGTTTACAAAAAGCTTTCGACTTATTTTTTATTTTATTTATTTATTTATTTATTTTATATGAATATGCAAGGGTCTTTTAGAGAAAATGCGAAGTTTCAAAGTAATAATATTTTAGGGTCTCCAAAATTCAAAATAAAATTTTGAGCAAGAAAATAAAAACAATTTTATTTTATATTTATTAAAATATAATTAACATTTATTTATTACCCAGTATGGGTTTCAACATTGACAAATTCAGTTATTATAAAATTGTGAGACCCAGGCAGCCGCCCTTCTCCCCTCTGATAGACCCTGGTGAATATGTGTTGTTCTCCTTTGGGATAGAAAAATATATAAAGAAATTTTGTATTATATAATTTGAGGTCAAACTTTGTCCACTGGCGAAAAGAAATTGTGTTTATTATATTTTTGTGGCCTCATTGATCACCGAGAGAAATTTATAGTTATGAAAAGAAGGCCGATAATTCCTAAAAATGTATATAATATTCACTAGAATCTTTTTTTAATGTTTTCTAGATCATCAGCATGGATTATAGATTGATACTATCTTATCATTAGGTTCATCAAAATCTCCTTCGTTATCAATTGGTATTCGAAAATAATGGTTTTATTACACTGGCATGCCTGCCACTGCATCATAATCCAAATATTGTCACCAGAAAATATTACAAATAATGTACTTACATACTAACAAAATTAAATTTAGAATTGATGGAAAGGTAAAATTAGCGATAATGAAAATAAAATTCCGAATAAAAAAGAATTTTATTTAGAACGTCATTATCCTTTTAGAGCGTTTAAGAGGATCTTCCCTATTTTCAGGGGCCAACAAAAATAATTTACAATTACTATACCTACATTATAATAAGTTATGTGATGAATAATTCTAATTGATCATTTGTAGACCTTGAAAAAGGCACAAAAGATTTCGAAACGTCGGTTTTTAAGAGGATAATGACGTTCCAATAAATTCTTTTATTCAGAATTTGATTTTTCATTATCCTTTCCATCAGCTCTCCAGTGAATTATACCAGTCCGTATCCAAAAGAAAATACTTCCAATATAAAAATTATATAGTTTCTACATGGGAGGTCCAATAGGGAAAATCTTCGAGTTTTTAAATTTCAGAAAACATATGTACTAATAGTCGGAGGAGAAAGATAACTTGTGAACAGTTTTAAACAATACTTACACCAGCTGAGAAGACCTCCTTTGGCGGGCATCTTGCTTGCTAAGGCGCCCTCTGGACTCTGCAGCGTATTATATAATAATAATAATTTAAATTCACTAATTTAAAAAATGTTATTTGTCATGAACTACTAGTGGATTTTTTAAAATTAAAAAAATCACGTCGGCGTCGTCATGCCGATTTAATAAGAGGATAGATAAAAAATATACTGTGAAATTTAAAGCACCTATGCAGCCAAATTCCATTGATGAAGTGAGAATTTCTCTCGAAACGTTTGGATTCTAATAAAGGTTTCTAGATTGTTTTATTAAAGAATTGTATTTATTTATATACAAAAAAACAATCAATAAATTATTTCTACAATATCTACAAATATAGTGTGCATAGTATCTTGTTATTACTTTTAATTATTATAAATAGAAAAGTAGCACTTTCTTGTTTTCTTTACTTATTCTAACAAGAAAAGACTTGTGTTCCAATAGAAAATATACACACAATAAGAAATCAATTAATTTTCGTTGATGAATAATAAAAACTAAACAATTTTAAATTAAATAAGATTTATATTAAAGGAATTAAAGAATATAAGAGACCAGTCTGGTTATGTTTGTGTTAAAAGATTTATTAAAAATAAATAAACAGAACAAAAAATAATTATTATTTATTTCATTTGTATGTTTCAATTCAATTAAATGTTGACAATAATAATCCATTCTATTGAGAATGAACGAATGAGTGGAAATGGATATTCAGTGAATTTACCTCTCAGGGGTGAATAATAATTATTATTTATATGATTGGTGTGATGCAAGAGATTAAAACCGTTTTTTTAACATTGTGCATTAGATTGGCTTGTTATTTATTCTCTTTGTCCCTATTTAATTTGTTTTATAATAGCTATATAAATATAAGTCAAAAAGAGAAATCAATGAAGTTATCCTCTGCTTGGGGTAAATAAATATATACACATACAGTGAAAATCGCTTAACACGAAAATGAGGGGACCGAAATATTTCTTCAAAGTTAATCATATTGAAAAGTGACCAGATGTTTTACAATGATGTGGAACATGAATCTGTATGAATATTGTTAGAGTTCGTGGCTGTGATGAAACTGTACTAGATGAAGGAGGAGGTATCAGCCAAAGATGAAATCACTGGATTCAATAATGAATATATTTATGTACCTGTTCCTATATACCTATATATAATTAATTTGTTAGAAACTAATTTCGAAGGTTCTACCTTCATCACTATTTTTAATTAGAAATATTTTGTTATTTATCATGGATTAAAATTTCCGATTGCATATAGATAAATCTGTTTGTTACGTGGCTAGCTTGCTATAACAACAAAACGAATTTATCTATATTCTATTGGGTAATTGAACCCAATGACAAATATATCTAATTAAAAGACTGATGATGAGGGTCAAACAATATAGTCATAAAGAGAAAACAAAGAGGTTTTCCTGCTTTGATGGAAATAAACATATATATAATATATATTATTTCATTATCATATATATATATATATATATATATATTGTAAACCATAATAGAATAAAAGCAGTCATACATAAAATTAAAACATCAACATAACAAATAAAGATATAATTACTCGTACTTTTCCAATGAAATCTGAACTTTTTTCAATAATTCATCAATTTGTGATATGTTGTTACAAAATTTCTCACATGTATTGGAGAAATTGCACTTCACTTTCAATATAACCTTCAACGTTTCTAAGCACTGGCCCGTTATTTTATGGCTATACCGTATGATGGGAACCCCTGATATTTAGACAACTGATTTGGCAGATCAGTTAAGGGTATGACTAAAAAAAGGCGCAAGCCATTTCCCCAAATCAGATGAAGTATTGGATCGGTCTCGCGCCAAGCGTTACTACGGAACCCTTGGTCTCAATCAAGGTCACAAATTGTAGTATTCACTTAGGTTGAATTTTAGCACATGACGGTTTTACAAAAAATACATAGGGTCTCTTCAGAAAGACTTTGTAAAAATACAAATAATTAATAAATATAATTTTTTTATCCAGCTGTAAACTATCTAATGCGACACTTGTGACATTCAGCGGGCAGTCCCACCTAATACGGGACGTCTGGTCACTTTAGCATATTGCATTGCATACAAAAAAATATGGATATTCACCAAAATTACATTTTATTAGTGTACCTACATCATATTAGGAGCATTTTCAAATTATGTATTATACATTTTGTAAATACATATGTATGTATCTATGTATGCATTTAATAAAAACAGAAAAATGAATAAAATATTAATAAAAACTTAATAAACTTTAATATATGTATGTAAAATTTTAAATTTTTTTATAAAAAATAAATACAAATTTATGGATTTTTGGAAAAAAAACATATTTTGTTTGTTCTGAGAAGCAAAATCTTTTCGTGTTAAGCGATTTTTGTTTCGTGTTAAAAGAAAAAAAAGTATGAAAATACCTAGTTTTTTTCGGGACCATTTCGTATTAATCGATTTTTCATGTTAAGTGTTTTCACGTTGAACGATTTCCACTGTATATAATGAATATAAACAGTATTTATATTAGTTTCGAACGTTTAAACTTCATCGTCTATTTAATTAGTGTTATTGTATCTGTTATTTTTCTTGGGTTCAAATAACTCTTTGGGTTTAAGATATCTTGAATCTGAAAACACATTTTGGGGCTCTTTTCCCCCTTTAGGGTTCGAATTTCAAAGCTTCTTCTTAGCTCATGTATATATAAATCGTAGAAAGAATATATAGTCCAAATTTCATATTTCTGGATCCAGAGGTTTGGGCTGTGCAAATGAATGAATGAAACGTCATCTTCTTTTAATACTATGGTATATATTATATTATATAAAGAATATATAGGTATATATCATTTAAAAAATGCTTATCTAAATGAACCGCAATGTCAAATAATTCTATTAAGTAATTCTGACATTGAATTTCTGAAAAATTTAAAAATATTTGACTTGTGAGGTTCATTTAAGTATTTTTTTAAAGAGTTAGGTGTCGGTTCAAGGTGAAATATTTTAATAATAAAAAATAAGTAAAATTTCAAGGTAAAGCCTAAAAATAAAACAAATATATGTTTTGAGTTTTTATCTCGATATATATATTTCGGGTTTTGAGTCGATCATCAGGAGTTGACAGAAAACATGAGATGGGCTTTTGAAATATATATATATACTAGCGTACGCAGAAGCCCCGGCACGCCTGTCCCAGCTAGGCCCTCCGGGCGAGCGCCCCGGCGGGCGGCGTCTCGGAATGAAAGTATGAGGTGTCCAAAAATTGATTACCTTTTATGTAAATGTTTTTTTTTCTATATATATATAGCTGACCCGCCACGCGTTGCTGTGGCTAAAGTTTTTGTTATATTACATTATAGTGTAATCTAAGAGGAACGATAAGAGAACATCAGTCACGGAGTCCACTATGTTTTTTCACACAGATAGTATTTGTAAAAAAATATGGTGATCTCCTTATTTGACTTTCTACTACTATAACCTCTTTTAGTACAATGAAATTATTTACGAACAAAGACGAAAATGTTGATGTTGGTATACAAATTCACTGGATTGAGATTTGAAGGGGAAGTACGTTGAACACAATTAATTAAAATGTTCTTACACTTGATATTAAGCAGAAATCAATACAAAATAAAAATTTATCAGATTTATTATTTCCATTTAATTTTATAACAAATAAGTATATTACAGTATAATACAGTAAATAACATGTGACGCTTAAACTCATAAATGAGGTAGGCAAGGCAGACAGTCTTAAACTTTTTAAACATTGATATATATTTTTTGAATTATAAATAATACTTTCAATTTCAATTTAATTTAACACCAATCGGTGCACAATGTTTTTGGTTAAATCGTCTTTAGCTAACACAAATAGATTCGACGGTTTCAACACGTGAACACGCAACATGAGAAGTTGCCCATGAGAAAAACATGTATTTTCCGCAAATCTAAACCACAAATGGACATTGTTTGACCTTGAGATTTATTTATAGACATGGCGAAAGCTAAACGAATTGGAAACTGTAGCCTTTTGAAGGGTATGGTAGAATCTTGATGGTATCATCGGAATTACGGCGCAGACCATTTTCCTTTAAACTTTCCCAGCCAAAATGGTTGCTTCAAGAATGTTTCCCGGTGATCTTTTTGATGACCAAACGCGTACCGCTACATAATTGAGGTGGATTCAAATTACGGAGGAGAATACAGGGGAACCAATCTTTAATCGAAGATTATGTGGTGGCATTCCAGGATATCTAATGAATTTAAAATTCAATCGGAAAATTTATACTTTCATTTTCATCACCAGTATCGATTGATTTAAAAGACATCAGATCGCCTGCAACAATCATGTATCTGAAGTTAATTTCGTCAACATCAACGTTTTTGGCTGCCAAAATCGCCCGTTGACTGAGCCATTCATGATTCAAATAATTATTAAATTATAACGTTTTGATCAATGAAGCACAAATAAGTAAACAGGTTTAATTTAACTGTATTATCTTCTTGTATTATAATATGAATGCAATTTACACTTCAGTCTAAGTAACACGTGGCCGGCTATGCTAACACCAAAATTTAAAAGTGGAAATAATTGAATTATACGATATTTCGTTCACTACAAAATAAATTTAATTAATTTTATAGCGTCAACAACACGTGGTAATTATGCTTAAATGTAGCTTATATGACACGTTCGTAGATTTACCATATATACGATACCTATTGATTACTTTATCAACCCAGTCGAAAGGTATCGATATCTGTTAGAATCATTTGAGCCGCATGATCAACAATAATGACAACATTTAGCAATAAATTAAAATTGCGACTATAATTTGAGATTTAAACTATCCTATTTCTCAAGTTGGATCGAACTGCACATGGTGTGCGAATTTTATTATAATCGGCCCAGTGGTTTAGAGTCCATTGAGAACATACATTGTGACACGAGATTTATATATATATTACATATATCGAGATAAAAAACTCAAAACATAGATTTGTTTTATTTTTGTCAAACCTACCTTGAAATTTTACTTATTTTTTCTTTCACTCGTGTACTTAACAAAAATTTAATATAGTAGTAAATTCTTCTAAAAATAAAAACGTGAACTGGGACTTGCACTTTTGATAGCCTTGTGTTAATTACTCGATAAACCAAACGCGTCCAGAGTATTGAATTCTCTCAAAATAGCTTAATTTTTAAAATTTTTATTCTTTTCCGATTTTAGCTGCAACATTTCTAAAGTTTTTTATATATCGATTCTATTTTTTCTGATTGAATTACGATACATCAAAAATAGAAGTTCGTACAAAATATGATAATTCATTCTAACACCAAATATATAAGCTCAGAAAATTAAAAATATCTATCTACTTTTATTAAACGAGCAAAAATTGTTTATATATTTGTTTATATATTTGTATCTTAGTTCAATTTTGAAAACGGCTCTAAATTGATTTTGATGAAACCGACTCTATTAACAAGTTTTGAGAATGAGAAAACGATCTGGTTAGGTCTGGACTCGACAAATTTCATCTTAATTGATCTTTTCTTAATTAAAGTACGGTTTATACATTAAAACTTCAATAACAAAGTTTGTGGGGGGGGTCGAGGCTAGTCGGTAGCGTGACAGCGAGCTGTCCAGGAGACCCGGGTTCCGAATCCGGACTCGAGGCAGCCAGCCAAAAATCTGACCCCCGGGGGTAGAGACAAATTTTAAAAATATATCTAGTATCGTAATTAGGCTTATGGCTAGAAGGGCCGAAAGCCAAAAAAAAAAAAAAAAAAAAAAAAACAAAGTTTGTTTACATATTTTTCAATTATCTTTTTTTTATTAATTGGTTTTTTAATTTTAAAACCTACGAATACTTTATACCAAATATTGATATATATTAGAATTTACCAATTTAATTGATTAAAATTTCTCTCAGTTAAAAAACACAGACTAAAAATATTATCGCAAGCTAGAGGATCAAGTACAGTCGATGGTGGGGAAGTTAATCTTCCAAATCGAAGCCCCAAATAAAATGTATACATTATTTCATATAAAAAATTGCTTCAATAAAATATTATTTATTTAATTGATTAAAAACTCGATAAATTGTTATTTAATTAAAAAAATAATTATACAAAATTTATTTATATATCTATATACACATAATCTGTGGACCAATTAGAAAGCTAGAAATGCAAAATCCGGTGCGGGGTGAGGGATGCAGGAGGTGGGGTGCAGTTGTGGGGGGACCGGGGATGGGTCGGAGTGGGGGTAGAGTGGGGGTGAGCGGAGGCGCAGTGGTAGGGGCGGAGGTGCGCTGTTTCGGGGGAGGTACTATATATATTTGTATTTTTAACCGACTTCAAAAAAGGAGGAGGTTCTCTATTTGACTGATTTTTTTTTTTTTTGTGCCTATGTTACCTCATATCTCCGCCAATTGTCAACCGATTTTTGTAAATTTTTTTTGCATTGGGTCCAGTCTAGCCAGCTCCGATTGGTCCCATTTTTTTCGATTTTTTTTCATAAGTATTAGACCTTTTATTAGGTTTGTTTAGACTAACTCCTCTTTTGTTTATGAACCGATTTCGATGGTTCTTTTTTTATCCGAAAGGGGGTGTCTTAGGGATGGTGGTGTCATATTAATTTGGTCAAGTTCTGATGATATGATCACTATTAATAACATCACTAAAAAAAAAAAAAAAAAAAAAATAAAATTTTAAGAAAAAAATAAAAACCGACTTGAAAAAATTAAATGCAACAAATAAAATACACTAAAAGGTATAAAATAATTATTATCTTATTTAGTTACAACTAAACGACGAAATATTAACACGAAATTACTTTTTTAATTCGGTACCAAACAAACTATACCTATAAGCGAGCATATCCTCCAAACGTACTAAGTAAGATCTGTCGAGTGCGATTCATAAAAGGTATATGTTTGGCACCGACTTCAAAAAGTAATTTCGTGTTAATATTTCGTCGTTTACTTGTAACTAAATAAGATAATAATTATTTTATACCTTTTAGTGTATTTTATTTGTTGCATTTAATTTTTTGAAGTCGGTTTTTATTTTTTTCTTAAAATTTTTTTTTAATTTGGTTACCGTGCATCGGTGGCTACAGATACTAGTCGTTATAGAACGAATTATCTGGCGATTAATTAATTAAAAATTTGACAGAAAAAAAATGTTTGTATTAATAAACTGTTCCTTCTTGCTAAATTTCAACTTTCTAGCTCAAAACGTTTGTTGAAAAAAATTTCCAAATTATAAAGTCTATAGAGTCTTAAATTTTTTTCCATTCTCCTCAAATATATTAATTTAATTCTTATCAAATGATGAAATGCTCTTTCTCTTTAAGAAAATATTATACAATTTAATTGTCTATGTTTATTTAAATTTAAGAAAATTGATTAGAGTCCTAAACAGCTATACTGGGAATTGCGATCCTCTATCTCCATTAAAAACGCAATGGTGTATAGGGAGTGCTAGTAAGTTCTTAGTAGTAAAAGCAACCCTTGGTTCTATTGACTTTTCTTAAATATGTATAATTTAATAATAATAATAATAATAAACCTTTAAGGTTGCTATCAAACGTCTTGATAAGTTTCTTGCATGTCACCCGACTATATTAATCTGGCCTATTTTTTTTCCTTAAGCCCATTTTAGGGTCTATTGAATTAGATGAATCATCTAATATTTTTTCGGTTCTACTAAGATTTAATTCAGACTTTGAATGGTAAATATTAGAAAAGTAATCGTTACTCACAGTATTCTTGTTTTCCATCTTTTAATATCACTATAAAATACGCAATACTTTTTTTTCTAATTAAAGTATATATCATTAACTTAATTCTTTAAGCAAAGGTCACAGGACTGTCTTAATATTTAATTCATTCGTAAATTATAGTTTTTTTGTTTTTAGTGATTAAAAATGAGGCAAAAATCATCTTAAAAACGAATTTTTTTTCTATTGTGTGTCTGAATCTTATCCACCACGAAGAAATGTCTCTGCCCTTTCCCTTTTCTATAGATACTATCACGGCAGGTGCTCTGATGAGATAAAAGCAATAATTCCCCCCAAAGCATGCTTTGCACGTAGCACGCGTTTTGCCGACTCCCAACACTCTTTCGCGGTCAAATTAGAAAAGTGCCGGACCACTTCATTCGCCAATACGTATATCCCCATGACTTCAAGGAACTGGAACTCTCTCCCAGCCTCCATCTTTCCCAGCACCTATAATCTTCAAACCTTCAAAACCGGAGTGCATAGACACCTACGTCTACACCCTCTCACTTAATCAACTTTCCCTTCTCTTCGGTAATGCAAGGGTCTTTCGAGATCCATAGGAGCTGCATCTTTACTGGTGCACCCCTTCTTGCATTCGATTGCATTATAAAAAAAAAAAAAAAAAAAAAAAAAACACAATGACTCAAAAATTTATTGTCGTTAAAAGTTCGGTGTGATGTAAAAATGTTTGTATTTCCAATACGAAGAAATGATTCAATTTTGAACTTTCTAGCAAAATATCCCATTGAAAAATACAGCAAGGTAGAAAAAAAACTCTTATATATAAAAATTACTGAAAGATTTGGCTAATGAATTGAAATTTGATACATAGGTTATCATCTATAACCTGCACACCTGTGCCAAGATTCAGCCATTCACAGAAAACATTCCGTATTTTTAAAAAAGCTTTCAGTTTTATCTATGATTTATTGTTAAATATACATGGTTGAATTTCATTGTACTAATAATAATAAGATAATATTTTACAAGTTAAGTTGGAGTGAAGATTTGAAGCTAGAAAGCCCGAAATCTAATAACTTCTTTGTTTTTGAAATATAAACATTTTGATACAAGAACCAACTTTTTAAAACCTTCCGTTTTTGAATTATTGTGGGTTCCAAAATCCAAACAGAAATTGTTAATCCTAAAAAGTTCTTTCTGATACCGAAATGTTTGTAATTTCAAAACGTAGAACTGATTAGATTTCAGCCTTTCTATCAGTAATAAATAAATCCGATTCAAAAAATACAGAAAATTTGAAAAAATCTAATCATATCGTTGTGACATACAAGTTTTTTTTGTCACTAAACTACAACTTTTCCAAGTTTCAGCTTTCTAGATCAAATCATTCTTCTTCTTAGGGTGCCATACCCAAAACGGGCGTCGGAGCCTCTCCACATATACCTGTGCTGAGTGTGTTTAGTTGTTTTTACACAGGTATACGGGGGCTATTTTTTAACGCCGGTTCCGGACGGCTAATTTCGAGAGGTTTACTAGTCAATTATACTCTTGGTAGGTTGCCATTGCTTTCCAAGAGGAGGCGGCTTCAAATATATATCTGTGGAGACTAGGTCTCGAATCAGCGTACTTCGAGTCAGCGACCCGACACTCTAGCCACTGACCCACAGTCGCCTCAAATCATTCACCGATGAAAAATTACGAAAATACTAAATTTTACAGAAAACATACTAAGTTTTAAAATATTGTTCACTTTTCCTCTAAATGATCGTATTCATTCATCTATAATTCAGGATTGATTTTCTCATTAAAGAAAGAATAAGAGGAAGAACAGTTTCAGAGGTTGGTTTGAATTAATTTCTGTAGCTAGAGAGCCCAAATGTTATAACTTTTTTTTAAATAAAAAACAAGAGCCAATTTTCGAGGTATCATCATGAATGATAGAAAATTTTCGATTGAATTAACACCACTAACTCAATTAAATAATTCAACTAATCGTCCAATCTTTAAAACCCTAGGCTTACAGAATATCTCCAATTTCCACCCAGAGACAAACAAACACTTTATTTCCGGTTTACAAGGACCTCTCTCAATTTATAATTCAAATTAATTTCATTCAAATATACATGTACTATATATACCTTTTATATTCTAAAACAATCGTGAAAAAATTAAATATTGAATTTTATTAAGATTGAGACTGTTAAGAGATAACAATAGAAAAGGCTTAATGGAAATCTATCCACTTTGCCTAATAGGGGGCCCACATCTCTCTTAACATAATTATAAATCCCGTATAGTGTGTTGAACAGCTTTCGAAAATCGATCCTTCACACTAAGGGTGAATAAACTCTGATTTTCAATCATAAATTGGACTAACAATAAAATCATACACCTGTATATTAACGTCAGCGGATTAGTATTTAATTCACTATAATATCTAGGAATTGATGAATAAAGAATTTATTTAATTCTCGCTTAATTTTAATTTTCTTCTGCTTGATTAAATATTCAGTTCATTTTTTTTTTGTGAAATTTCATCTCATTAGCTACAATCGTTTGATTGTTCATTATATAACAATTAGAATTTTTTCTGTTTTTCCCCTTTTTTCAAACTAGAATTATTCATCTTAAGGTAGCACCTGCAGTGCAGCTTTTTCATTTCGGTTGGGCGACACCCGGCAGAAAAATATGGAGGGTCCTGGAGTGGGTAGCAAAAATACAGAATACTAATAATAATATATGAATTACTGAACTGTACATGGTGTCGATATGAATCCTGAACGACATGTGGCCATCTGAGTTAACCTAAAATTGGTGTGGGTGCTCATACTTGAGAACGATCGTAGAATAAATCGATCGAAACGTCGTAGTTGTATTGTATTATTTGTTGGTGTTCAATAGAAATCACTGCCCAACAATGAAAATGTCTCGGGCTCAAAAATAGCTGATTCTTATGTATTTCCATCGGCTGAATTCAAAAATCACCATAAAAATTACTGATTAGCTCTTGTTTTGGAGATATTAACGGTCAAAACGACGAAAAAGGCCATTTGGACCTATTTTCGAGTCCCATTATATATTAAACAGCAATATTTGAAATCAAAATATTTTGTTGACATAATAGAAAACAGCTTCCTCTTTGATTTTCAAATTATCATTTGTTTTTAGCTCAATTAAAAATCAAGTTATAACTAAAAAACAAACTACTTGATTATAAATGATAATAAACATAGATTAAAAACATATGGTCTTAGTTTTTTAGTTATAACTTGATTTTTAATTGAGCTAAAAACAAATGATAATTTGAAAATCAAAGAGGAAGCTGTTTTTTATTAGGTCAACAAAATATTGTGATTTCAAATATTGATGTTTAATATTTAATGGAACTCGAAAATAGGTCAAAATGGCCCTTTTTCGTCGTTTATTATTATTATAACCACTACAAAAGCAAACTTTATTTTATTTTTATTTTTATTTTTTATGAAAATGATGAGAGAAGGAGTTACACCAAAAAGGTGCAACCCCTAAAGGCCTGGGTTGGCCCCTCCATCGTGAAAAGAAGAAGAAAGAATTTTATGGGCTGGGCGGGGGTCGAAGGTATCTGTGTATACGGGTCTTAAACTGAAGGTTATAAGTTGCGGGAAAGATGGTGGCAGGGAGCGAGTTCCAGTCTCTGGAGGTCATAGGGATAAAAGAGTTGGCGAAAGCGCTTGCTCGACTTTTATCCAATTTGACAGCGAAGGGGTGCTGAGCTTTTGAAAACCGCGTGTTTCTCGTAAAGAGGGCATTAGGGGGATAATTGATTTCAGCTCGACTGAACAGGAATATAGGTATTTTTCCTTTATTTTAATGCACAATGAATAGAAAAATCATGAAAAAACCATAGGACAAGGAAAAGAAATTTGTAGAGTTGTGTAATTATTATAAATTATGTGTGATTTTACTAAAAATTCAAATTTTAATCAAATTAATCACAAAAATAAAAGCTTCAACAGCTTCATTACTATTAATATATATGAAATACAGTTTTTTGTATAATTTAGATATTTTGCATTTATGAAACTACAGTTAAAAAATTGGATAAAAAAAACTGACACTATTTCAAAGTTACATCTTATAGTTCTAGAATATATCTTACAGTTCATCTAAAGGAGCTCTAGGAGAAGATCTAAAAGAGGGGAAGAAGACGGACATAACATTATATTTTAGGGTTCTTAAAGACATCTTGCGCCTAAAACAAGTTCTCTTTAAGAAAATGTTATAAGACGGCCAAGATAACTTTAAGATGTCTAAAAGTTAGACTTGTGTTATCTGGGTATAAGTCGAAATAAAGTAATTTTAAACAGAAACACAAGATTATAGAACAGTTAAACATTAAAAAAAATCTATTTTTCTATTATTGTGTTTAGTAGCATATGATTCAAAAAATAAGGTGACGTGTTCTGATGTGGCCATCCACTTGACTTTACCATACAACCTGGCCCCTCACACTTATATTTAATATTTAATAAAATTATTTATAATCATGAAGGGGAGGGGGGTTAGTTTTTCCATTTTTAGACTCCTGGGGGGCCCGCTGATTATGTATAGAAAATTTGGTTGAGTTTGGTAAATGGCCAAGATTTTTATTTTTTGACCCTACATATTTTTTGACCCTCCCCCCCATTTTGAGCGGTTAGTTTTTGCATTCTGGGGTCCCACTGATTATGCATATAGGTACAATATTTGATTTAGTTTGCTAAATGGCCAAGATTTTCATTTTTTGACCCCAGATAGCGAAACGTCGTTTATATACTCTTTTTTAGAATTAAAATTTGGATTTTTATTTAAATCACATATAATTGATTATAATTATTTATGGAACACGAACAAATAATACAATATAACTACGACGTTTCGATCGAATTATTCTGAGGTCGTTCTCAAGTATGTGCACCCATTCCGATTTTAGGTTCACTTAATTTTATGTATGAATTGTCTAACTCTACTTTAAAAATTTTAAAAATCTTTAGCGACCTCTATAAATTGTTTTTTTTTTAATGATATTGAAGTGAGAAGGAGATACACCAGAAGGTGCATCCCCTAAAGGCCTGTATGGGATGGCCCCTCTATCGTGAAAAGAACAGAGTAGAAGGAAAGAAACCGGGATCACAAGCCAAATCTCAGAAAGTTCGATACAATCCAATTTACTAAGTTTTTTTAAGGGCTTCGAGCAGTGGTAAATTATCCGTGCGATAAATTAGGTTAAATTTATCTCCCACTTAATAACAATTGATAATATATCAACTTGAAAAGTTCAGAATATATATTATTATAATTTTCAACCTAGACAATAATAACATGACGAGAAAAAAATTCAATTTTCTACCATTTTGGAAATTTTTAAAAATCTTGAGGGACCTCTTAAATTTTTTTAATCGAGTTGATTTTTGGTGAGCAATTTAAAAACATGTTAAATTAACATATTTTCATACGAGATAAAAAAATAATAAAAATATTATATTTTTTTTTTGGGGGGGGGCACCCTAATATATATATATAGCTATAATAAATAAATTATTTAGGGGATAAATAAATAAATTAAATATATATATATATATATATATAAAATCTCCACTACGAAATATATTTGCTGATAAATTTATTTCTAAATTGGAATCTCTCTCTCCCAATATTGGCTCGAAAGTAGATATTAATAAATTATTAAATATCGATATTGGATGACTTCCAAATATAAGAAGTTCTTCTGTATAGTAAGAAACTCATCCAAGAGAACATCTCTCTATTGATAAAATAATTGAGTTATAGCAAAATCGATTCTTTTTTTTTAATTCATGAATTACTTATTCATTAAGGCTTTAAATAGATACGATTTAAGTAAAATATTTTTGAGATTAATTAACAAGACTTATTAAGAAAAAAAATTAAAACACACAAAATTAAACTGTAAATTAAAAACAAAATCACACCTACAGGTCTTCTTCACTTTGTAAATTATAAATTTTTATTTTTCGAAAAAATTTAAAATCTCTTAATATACCCTTATAGTGCCCTAAAAGAGTAAAAATTATCTTGTTTAGTATTTACACCCTAACATAATTATTATTTATTTTAACGTCCATATCTTGTATATTATGCTAAGTCGCAGAACTTCGGAATTCAAAACTTAAGACTAGAAAACGTATCTCAATATTTTGGTTAAAAACAAAAAAACAGCCGGAAGTACTTGAAGATTTTTGGTATTTTTTAATAATCGTTACACTTATCAAATACCTTAAGTTCTTCAACGAGTATGAATTCATAGTGCAATCAAGGGAGGTGAGTAAATTAGTCATGTCGCAAATTTTTCATTGTTTATTGTATAAAATAAATTCAGTTCTTTATAAAAATAAAACAATCATAAAATTTCTTTATTAAAAACCCAAACATTTCAGGAGAAATTTTCTCCCTTTATTAATGTCAATTTTTAAGAATATAGCTGCTTATTTGAAATAATTAATAAGGTAACTAAATATAAATATTTTGAAAAATCCGTCAATAAAGAGTTAAATAAAGAGATATCAATGAGGTTGTCCTCTGCTTGATTTAAATAAACATAACAAACGATTGACCAGCTTATAGTATCAACAAAATGAATTTACCTACATCCAATCGGAAATTTGAACCTATGAGAAATAACAGATAAAATATTTCTAATTAAAAAGACTGATGATGATGGTTAAATTTTCGAAACTATAGTTTCTAAAAAATACTAGTAATTGGTATATTGATTTCTTTTTATCAACAAATCTGCTATTCTGCAAAACAGTATTTTTAAGTAAACCTACAGATTGTCTTAGAATTTGACATTACCTTGTATATTAATAAAAATAAAAAAAATTATTTTTCTTATAATAAATATAAAAATGATTAATTTTGGATATGATCGCAATTTTCAAGTAGATATATTGAAAATACACAAATTGTTGTCAATTTTGAATCGTTATTATTCGAAAATTATATACGAGTAAGTTTTATAGATTATATTTATTAATCGAAGAACATTATTTTTTTTTTAATAATTTTGTTAATTACAATCTAGTAAGTTTATTTATTATAATTTAGATGTAATTGGGTATCAAAGTAACTGACACACATCCGAAAGTTATCAATATATAAACTTCTTAAACCTATTTTTTCGAAAAAATCTTATTAATTATTAAACTTTATCATTTTATCTTGTATATTCGCTTATAGCATTATATATTCCACAAAATAATCAAGAAATATTGAATTATCTATATCGTCTAATATAATTTTGGAGCTAAATTTCATTATTAACACGAATTATTTTGTGGCAGCCAGAATATCTATATAAATAAAAATGTACTGTTGCGCTTAAGTGATACTTTGAAGGATCTCCGAAAGTTCTTCACCGATTTCTTTGAAATTTTCACACAACATTCCATTCAAATACACGAGTGTTTTTATATATAGTGTTTTATAGATATCACACATGTGGCATGTAAAAAATATTTTTTTCGAGGAAATAACGCCAGCGTCTCTCTGGGGGAGTAAAAGCAAACAAACAAGATGGCGGATAATAGCTTTTTGGAATCTTTCAACTGTCAATATTATTATTGGTTAAGGGAACAATTTTGACAAGTAATATATATTTCATTTACTGTTTTAATACCTATTCTATAATTATTTACATTTTCAATTTATTTTCAAGACTATTATTATTTTTTAAATATATTTAAATTTTTGATCAAAGCAACGCGTGGTCGGGTCAGCTATTATATATATAAATTTTAACCATAAAATGGGACGCCAGGGGCTAGGTGACGCCGGGCAGAAGGCGAAGCTAGTTGTAATATATATACCTAATTCATTTATAGACACAATAACATAATAATACAATGTTATATAAAGTTCTTTTTAGTGCCAAAATATTTGAAGTTACAAATTATATTTCTTATTAGATTTTTACCTCTATAACGTAAGGACTTTTTGTCTAAAAATGTAGAAAATCTGAAAAAATTTAATCTTTTAATAAAGTTTTTTAGTTAATGAGCTTAATCTTTGCATAAATATCTATAAGCTGCAACTTTCTAATTTAAATCGATCGCGATAAAGTTTTCATTTTCTCCTTTAGCATAGTTTAATGGAAAATACAATACCTTTTCATTTTTTTATGATTTAAAAGTTTTCTAAAGAGCGTAGATATAAACGAGCATTGTCTTATTTGCAAAATTGATTAATTGCAAAAATACTCTTGCTCGTCTTGTTAAATTAAAAAGGGTTAAATAATGAACACCTTCGTGCATTCTATAATTTGTGTACGTGGCCCTTTGTTTGCTTAAAGCGCCCCTTCAGCTATCCGGTCCTATTACCCCGGCCTGGCCCTATCTTCTTTAATATTTATTTTAATTTGCTTTGAACATAGCTGAAGGGCTTAGGGTAAAGGGAAATATGTATAATTTTTCGTCGACTTCGCAACAAGATTTACTCCAATCTCATTTACTTAAGTAAATTTCATTTGATTAATCGCTTAAATAAATTTACTTTTTTTTAATTAGATACTTGCGATAATAGGATAATGCGAGGGGTGAACCGCGACCTAATATGTTGTACACCTACTTCCACTTTTACTTCCAAATATTTCCAAGTACTTTCAAATATTTCCAAGCACTTTCAAATATTTCCAAGCACTTCCAGATATTCCCAAGTACTTCCAAATGTTTCCAAGTACTTCCAAATATTTCCAAATACTTCCAAAATACTTCCAAAGAGGTGTACACCTACTTCCAATTGCGAATCAGCTCTCGGGATAATGGGACCATCCACATGAATTCACCATACACCTACCTGCCTCCCCCTTTGAATAATAAAATAAAATTTTATAAATTAAAGGGTTTTTTAGTCACATAAAATAAATAAATCGAGTAATTTTAATCAATTATCATTATTTATTTGTTCGATTTACGAGGCAGTTTCCGTCACCCCTGGTTGATCACCTTCAGTAGTACTGAAAATTGAAACATTTTATAAGATATATCATTGTTCGTATCCATAATCAAATTTGTAATAAGGATCGTAGGGAGTTGGATTATTCTTCTTAGAGTGCCATACCCGAAACGGGCGTCGGCGCCTCTCCACATATACCTGTGCTGAGTGTGTTTAGTTGTTTTACACAGATATACGGGACCTACTTTTTAACGCCGGTGCCAAACGGCTAGTTTGGAGAGGTTGACTAGGAAATTATACTCTTGGTAGTTTGCCATTGCTTTCCAAGAGGAGTCGACTGCAAATATCTGCCGAGACTTGGTCTCGAACCAGCGTACTTCGAGTCAGCGACCCGACACTCTATCCACTGACCCACAGTCGCCTATAGGAAGTTGGATAAGATATTCAAATTAAACGCAGACCTTTTTAAATTAAATGTGCCAAACGTTTCCTCCCTGATTTCTGACTTTTTTAAGTCTCGGTTTTTTTTTTCTAAAAATTATTTTAATTTGTTTTATAATTCCCCCCCCCCCCTTCCTTCCATCTTATTTTTGGTGAGGTCTATGCCCTAAGGGACCTGATTTCATCAAAAACTAAGTAAAATTTCTGTAATTATTGTAAATATTATAAAAATTGTAATCAAAATGGCTATAAATAAATAAATAAAATTTGGGGTCCCAAAAGAAATAATCACATCTCTTTTTATTATAAAATTCTTCCAGAACTTAAGTGACTTAATTTTTTAATTATTTTTAAATTGAAAGTTTTTTTAGTCACAAACTAATAAAAGACAATAATTTTAGTTAATTATTATTATTTATTTTATTGATTCACTAAACAGTTTCGGTCACCACTGTTTGACCATATTCAGTAGTACTAAAATTTAATAAATGAAACATTTCGTCAATTTCTTACATAATAAAACAAATACAGAAGTTTGAATTTATCTCTTTTTATATATAATACACGGTGGGTCGGGTAAGCTAGGTGTTAGCATGTCAGCCTACTAACCAAGTGGACCAGGGTTCGAATCCGACTCTAGGCATCCGGCTAAAACCTGACCCAGGGGGGATAGAGACAAATTTAATAAAAAATCATTAGTATCGTAAATTGGCTTATGGCTAGAAAAGCCGAAAAGCCAAAATATATATAGAATACACTTTGGATGTTAATTTTACTTTTTTTGGTATTCTTATTTCCCTGATTTTGGGGCAGATTTATACTCAAATTCACTTCTCCTAACCTCATGATAAAAAATTAAATATTAAATTTCGTTTTGATATTGGAATTATGTGGAATTATTTTGGAATTCATTAGAAAATGCCCCATCATCTATTGTCTTCTACTTGGAAATTAGAGTAGAAGTGGAAGTTGGTGTACACGATATTAAGTCGCGGTTCACCCCTCGGCTGAAACTTACACAAAATTTGGTAGCCAATTTATAGATACTTTTGACAAAACAATGAATATCTTCTAAAAAAGTTTTTTCAATGCTTTAATAAATAAGTACAATAATTAAATAAACTTTCAAAATTGTACCGATTTGAGAATAAAATATTATGGTAATTCTAGATATATAGAGAGGTTCAACTGTCTTTATTTTGTCCATTACATCATATTTGGAGTTAATAAAATGTCAAACTATTTTTCTGACCCTTTCACCTTTTTGGTAAATGTTGCTGTTTTTTTTTGCCCTGTCATTAAAATAGCCTGACATTTTGAAGAAAAATCCATAAAGTGTGAGTCCATTGGTGGTGTTTAGGGATTCGAAAGGAAAGGCGGGGGTGGTTGAGACCAGCAGAAGAAGGAAGAAGAGCCAAATGGCCCTCGTGCCTGTCTGTCTGTCTGGTCTGCTGGTGGGTGCGCCTGTTGGCAGGCAACCAAAACACCCCGCCCGAAATCAACTCACCAAATCAACCGGGGGTGCAAAGGCCCCCCCCCCCCCCCCCCCACACACATATTGCTCTTCTTGCCAAAGCTAAATGCCATTCACTTCTTGTCCTTAATTGTCTTCACTATAAAGAAATAAAGATTAACGCCCACCACTTAGATTAAACTTAAGCTAACTTTTAAGGGAAATTGTATTTCTCCAATAATAATTATGGAAGAAGCATCACTTAGGCTTTACTTATATTTAATTCATTTCATTTTACAATTTTTACTTTATCCACGCAAAAAATAAACCTCAAAATCGATATATCTGGTCAGTGGCGTAGCCAGAAAATTTTCATGGGGGGGGGGGGGGTGTTCAATCCACAAGGCAAAATATTTAGAGGGATTTTGTTTTTATTAAAACAAATAGTCCAGTAAAATTGTGTTTTTTCCAGAAAGTTTTGGGGTAGTTGTAATTTCTTCGACTCTTTATGTTTTTGGGTGTGCTGAACCCGTGTCGCAATGACGTTGAAGTTTTGAAAAACTGCAATTTTTTGCAAAAAATTGCAGTTTTTCCTTCATAAAATAAAAACCATTCATCCTAGAAACTTGATTTCTATTTTATTGACTTGAACGTTTACTTGGACCACTTTTTCAATTTAGATTTATCGATATCTAGCATTTTTGATGACAGGATATGATCCGAATCCTCAAAAGTGTCATAGAAAATGGTGGATATCTATAAATCTAAGAGTTTTATAAAAAAAGTAGTTCAAGTAAATGTTCAAGTGATGTAACAGCTATAGACCACCACACTGAATAGTTCTATCCACGTAAAGCCCCTGCCTTTTCCAGAGTTGGTGCCCCTCTGATTTAGATTCAGGACTTAGATCGCAGCGTCCGCATTAACATCTGCTTATTTGGCTCGCTAGCGAGGAAAATATCGATATCTTTTTCGACGGCTGTGACGATTGTGGCATCATGAGCAGCTCTTGATCTATTTAAGTTAATTTGGAGAATAAAGGAAGGGGGTGTAAATTAGTAGTGTCGGGATGACTTCAAATAAATGAAAATGTGAAAGTCGTGTGGTGAAGACACCAGTTGATTTTTTTTCTTTTTCTTCTGTTCCAGTAACTATCTATGCTGTAGCCTGGTTAACCACCACAGACACAGAGCGGTCGCTTTCTGACGGTCGGGAGGACACTAAAATTCCCGACCGGTTCTGGGGATCCGGACTCCTGTCCCGTAAACTTATCGTGTATCGCAGTAGTCAGCAGTATAAAATCCGTCCTTTTTCACCAGAGCCCAATTAGCCGGGATTTTCAAGGTTCCTGTGGCCTAGCTGCGTCCTTACCTCCATTTATCCGACTGCCAAATTGACCAATAGGTTGCTAGAGATTGATGTTATTGGTGCCGACAAAATTTTGGGCGAGATTGATAGTCGTAGACATAAGTGAAGCTTCACCATGGTGATAGGCGATGTGTTCAGCAACATAACCAGCTAATTGGGCTACTTTGACCTCACGTTTATCGTTTCTTTTCAAACAAATAAATAGTACTTTTCGTTGTCCAGGTTTCAATCCATCCATCATGTTAGGAATTGATTGTTCATTATCATAATTACTAAATAATACCAATTCTTTGTTAATGAAATCGGTGTATGTAATTTTTTTAGTGTTCTTTTCATAAAGATAATCTTCTCCTAAGCCAAGTTCTTTTCGTTTCTTGACTTCTTCCATCCAATTTGTTAACCAATCTTTGAGCTGTTCTACTAGTTTTATGGTAAAAGCCATAGCTATCAGTTGGTCATCTTGTTGGCCATTATATCTAAATACTATTCAGTGACGATCCATATCAGAGAAATATTCTTTTACCTCTTTGTACCCAAACCTTTGTAGTACTTCATCTTGTATGTATACCAGTTGGTTGTTTTTTCTCGCCATTCATCATATTCAGGTTGTGAATAAATGTAAATACTTGATTTCCTTTTGTTGCTTTTACAATAGTCGTAATGAATTCTTCTAGAAAGTCTTGCCGGAGAAGTTCTGGCCAATTATAATGAAAAAAATTGATTAAAAGTCCTTTAATATGTGAACCATTTTGATCCTGATCTGTCATAATCATGACTTTTCCATAGCGAAGTGTTTTTAAATCATCAGTAGCCAAATATTTATTTTTAATTTAAGGCCGATAATTTGATTAGGTTATTAATTTCCACACTTTCTAAGATTTGTTTATAAGAAGCTTCTTTAACATTGAGCAATTTACCTCGAAGAGGGAACACGCCATATGGATCTCGGCCGATGACACCTAATCCAGCCATTGCTGAAGCTTTTGCTGAATCTTCCTCAGTTAAAATCAATGTTCATTCATTAGATTTCCCAGTTCCCGCAAGATTAGCATCGTCAAGTTTCGGAACTCCTTTTAATTTGGTTTGTTTTTTGTTGCTGCATGCTTTCTGAAGTTGATTTTGTGCTTTAAATTGTGCCCATTGTACTACAGCTTCAACAATTCCACATTTAACTACTTGATTTATAAATTTATCATTTAGATTACATTTCGAACCAAAACTTTTTGCTTGTAAAATCATATGTTCTTTTGTTTGGGAATAAAACGTTGGATTCACTATTAAGCAGTTGATGAAAATCCACATATGACTTTTAACTTGGAACGGTTTTACGCTCATATCTTTTTGATATTTCTTATTTATAGTTTCAATGAGTTTTTTAACAAGCATGTCAGTAACATGATCAACATGTCCACCACCTTTACTCGTGGCTATACTGTTTACAAAGGAAACTTGTTGAAAACCTTTATCAGATATTACAACAGCGACCTCCCACCTTTCTCCCAAGGAGTCATACACACATTTTACTGGATTTCCAATATCATTAGAATATGATTGAGTTGAGACCCTACACTTGAATGTATAAGCCTTTTGGATAAATAAAATAGAGGTAAAATCTAGCAAATTGCAAATGAGAGACGACTTGACTTGACATGTGAATTGGAGGAAAAAGTGAAACCTTTTCAAAACTCAGAACGTTGTTTGTAGTTTTGGTGAATAATGCAAAACACAGGGTTTCTGGCATTGAACGATCAAATTTTTATTCCAACCAAAGTAATGGTTCAAAAAATTTGAAACTATGTAGACTTTATATTAGTACAGATTTTTAGCTATTACAATTTTGGAATTAGATCTAGATGAAATACTCCTATATCTTAGTATTAGTAAGTTATAGACTCCAAAATTATAATAGCTATAAATCTGTAAAAATTCTAAAGGATAGCTACTAGTATAAGAATAAAGTCTACAGAGTTTCAATTTTTTTGAACCATTACTTTGGCCGGAATAATAAATTGATCGTTCAATGCCAAAAACCCCGTGTTATTTAGCTGAGAAACTTCTTCGCTGTGTAGCACTAGGTTATAATTGAGATAGAGACTTGAAACTTGGGGGATATTTTTTTTTTTTTATTTATTTCTAACAATATGAGCCCCTGTCAGCATAAATATCGTAAATTTGAAAATATCCAAAATAAGGAGCACCCTAATGTATATATTATTTTCTATATAAATACAAATGTACTGTTACGCTTAAGTGATACGTTGAAAGATCTCCGAAAGTTCTACACCGATTTCTTTGAAATTTGCACACAACATTCCATTCAAATACACGAGTGTTTTTATATATAGTGTTTTTATAGATATCACACCTGTGGCATGTAAAAAATATTTTTTCGAGGAAACAACGCCAGCGCCTCTCTGGGGGTAAAAGCAAACAAACAAGATCGCCGATAATAGCTTTTTGGAAATCTTTCAACTGTCAATATTATTTTTGGTTAAGGGAACAATTTTGACAAGTAATATATAATTCATTTACTGTTTTAATACCTATTCTATAATTATTTCCATTTTCAATTTATTTTCAAAATTATTATTATTTTTTAAATATATTTAAATTTTTGATCAAATCAATTTTGACAGATAAGCAATATATAATCATTTATTATCAGTTAAATTTTAGCCATAAAACGAGATACTCCCTGCCATTTGTATTTATTATCGAATATATTTCGTTAAATTGTAGGTATATATATAATACTGATCTTGCCTCTTCGGTATATAGTAGAATGTTGTCAAATCTTCAATTTATCTCCAATAGATTGTCATTCATTAGCCAATTGGATCATTTGCAAGTGATGCTGATGATTCAGACGGGCACTTGAAATGGAACAAACAAGCAACTTATTCATTCATATATAATATATGTATTTTTTTTATAATTACCAGTGATATTTTATCTAATCACATGATTTAAATAAATTGCTTAATACTTTATCAAATAATTTTTATATATAATATTCAATTTGAGAGAAATCGGATTCAATCGCGTTTTGGGATAATTCGGTTGCCTATTAAACTGAATATTCTCTTCATTGACACTCAATCAAATACAGGTAGGACAGACAGCTTGTTTTTTAAAAAATCATTTCATTTTTTTGACATTAAGGGTGTGGAAAAACGCTTGAAAATTCGAGTAGATTTTATAAAATAGAGGATTATTTTATAAGTTAAATGAATCATCTCGCGCTAAAATAAAGCGGCTAAGTACAAGTGGGAGTAGACTTTTTTCATCTGTCATCCAAACGCCTTATTTTATAGCAACCAAAATAATTTTTATTTAATAAACTCACACTAAAATACGTTCATTAATTTTTACTAAATTTTTAACCGACTTCAAAAAAGGACGAGGTTATCAATTGGACTGATTTTTGTGTGTCTATGTTACCTGATATCTTCCCTAATTGTGAACCGATTTTGATGATTTTTTGAATTGGGTTCAGTCTAGTTTCCGATTGGTAAAAATATTGGTATTGGACCTTTTTTATTATGTGTGTTCAGTCATAACTTCTTTGTTTATGAACCGATTTTAATGATTCTTTCTGCGTTTGGATCAGTATAGTTCCAAGATAGTCAAAATACCTATTTATTTATTTATTTTATGAATGTTCAGCGAGAACTTTTTGCCACGTCGACCGATTTCGATGATATAAAATAAAAATATAAAAATAGCAAAATTAGGTAACAAAGCATATTAGTTACGGATTTATTTATTTATTAAAAATAAAATATTTTACAAATTGAAAAATGTAGTACTTTTATTTGTCTCGGGATTGAGGGGCCCGCTAGTTTGATTTTACCCCAGGGCCCGTATGAGCTCTCCACGGACCTGACCAGATTTAGATATTTATCATTTCAAATTATTAATTCACCGAAATTGCAAACAGCGTACCGAGTCTTGGAAAAATTTCACTTTTTCTTCCAATTAATTTTATATTCTAAACTTTGATTAGAAAATAAAAATAAAAAGAGAAGTTTAAAAAATAATAATTTTCTTGAAAGCGACTAAGAAAAATATACATATATATATATATATATATATATATATATATATATATGGAGTACTATTGCAACTGAACGAATAT
>JALMQS010000150.1:15516176-15616628 GCA_024734495.1 Forficula auricularia | reverse complement strand
GAGCACAAACATTGTGACACGAGATTTATATATATTAAGATATATGTTTTTAACTTCTAATTAGGACTTTTTCATATCAAATTCAGGATTTTAAAAATCAAAATCAGACTTTTTCAAATCAAATTCAGAATTTATTAATAAACAGTTGAAAAAAATATAAAAAAGTTATAGATAAGAAAAAGTTTTAATTTAATTTAACTCTTAGGAAAAGTTTTCAGGTAAAAAAGTAAAATTTAGTCCATTCCAAGATATTTGTGTACCAATTTTCAGCTCATTAACTAAAACCTTTCAAGATTGGCATTTTATACCTACTTTCAGAAAAACGTTTTCAGGTAAAAATCTAAAATTTGGTGTATTGTAAGATATTTGCCAACCAATTTTCAGCTCATTGAGCGGGAGAACCGCGGCCTAATATGCTGTACACCTACTTCCACTTGTACTTCCAAATATTTCCAAGTACTACCAAAATGCTTCCAAAGAGCTGTACACCTACTTCCAATCGCGGATCACCCCTCGGCTAAAACCTTTCAAGATTAGTATTTTGTATTCGCAAGAAACGTTTTCAAGTAAAAAGTTAAAATTTGGTGCATTCTAATATATTTGCCTACCAATTTTCAGCTCATTAACTAAAACCCTCCAAGATTAACATTTTGTACTCTCAAGAAACGTTTTCACGTAAAAAGCTATAATTTAATATATAAAATATGCATGGTTTTATAAAAATTCTGAATTTGAAAAAGTCTGATTTTGATTTTTAAAATCCTGAATTTGGTTTGAAAGATGTTGAATTTGATATGGAAAAGTCCGCACTTGATTTTTTCAATCTGAATTTGATATGGAAAAGTCCGAATTTGAAGTTAAAAACCAATATATGCATGTATATGATAGCATAGTAGTAGTATATTGACCACAAAGCATGGTGTTAAAGCTAGTTATATTACATTATATAAACAATTCAAGAGGAACGATGAACATCTGTGCCGCCGGAGTCCACGCCAATAATGATATTTAAAAAATACAAGATACCTTATTTGACTACTATTATAACCCTTTTAAAGAAGAAATAATGCAGCCAATAAAAGACAGTATGATGTTAGTAAGTAAATTTACCGATGATTGAAGTAAAGTTGTTGGAACTATACAATTAATTAAAATGTTTCAGCACACCTTTCGATATATGAAACAATATACAAATAAAATTTAATGGATTTATTATTTCCATTAATTTACAACAACAAGTAGTTATTGGTATACACAGCAACAACAGTGACGCTAAAACCTACAATTAGAGGAAGGGGAAGACAGCCTGAAACTTTACATTAATACTTATATTTTTGAATTGAAGAAACATTTTGGGGACAATTTATACTGATTTACACCATCTGGGCACAGTTTTGCTTTAAACAATCCAATTGAAGTACTTGGTGGACTCGATTGCTTCCGAACATACGAACACACGCAATATAGAAGCACGAGAAAATGATTTTCCAAATTTAAACGAAGAAATGGACATTAACTGGATTATTGTATTGCTTGCTATAAAAGCAACAATTGGTACCAGCCTTTTGAAGGTAGAATCTGATGGTATCATTTGAATAGCAGCAAGACCATTTTTTCCTTTAAACCTTCCCAAAGCCAAATGGTTAAGTCAAGTAATTAAAGATCTTTTTGATAATCAAACAAAACGAAATGGTATTTGAGGATTCAAATGGTATTATAGAAGCAGAGGAACCAAATCTTGCAGAATTAATGAAATTTTAGCAACCATGAACGGCATTACCATTTACCTACAACAGCACGATTGATTTAAAAGACACTCAGATCATTCGCGTCAACTGGCGACCAAGCGATTTCGTCAAGATCACAACGCTTTTGCCAAACGTTCGTTGACCGATAAGTCATCAAGATTTCAAACAATTATTCTGGTATCCGGGAAAATACTCCAATCAATTCATTATCCTGGTTCAGGTGCAAAATTGTCTGTAGTTTAATGAATGCGATGGCTAAAATGATGCCTTTTACCAAGAAGTTGAGCCATTGTATATTCTTCATTAAAATATAGAACAATTACAGCTTCAGTTCTATAAATACGCATTATTATACAAAATCGTACCTAAAAGTAGTTAATTTAATTATACGTCTACTAAAAGTAAATTTAATTGAATGATAGCAGTCGTCAACACGTGTACTTGTGTTGGAAGCAGGCGACACGTTCGTATTTAACATAAAGAAAACACCATATTTACTATCAACTGCAGCTACAGCGGCATTGATCGTTAGAATCATTGCGCCTTATTACCAAATACAAAAGCCAAGGAAGACAGTAATAACAAATGGCACTTATAATTGATTAAATCATCTCGTACCAAGCGAGATCAAACCAAACATGTGGACGACAGATCATTCAGGTATTAGAGAAGTCCATTATGGCAACACGTGACAATGATGATATTGCAGAAGAAAAGTAACTTAACAAATTTTTCGTATCAATTAGATGCAATCAAATTGACGCAACCAAACGGAATACTTTATGAAGTAAACAGTTGGAAAAATATGCGCGATAGAAAAGCGATTAATTGCAGATTTCTTAGAAAGTTACAGGTAAAAAATTAGAATTCATTCCAAGATGAAATTAATTTTTAAAAATATTAACTAAAACTTTTCAAGATTGGATGAATTTACTTTCACAAATGCTAGTGCAATTAAAGCAGGTTGCAGATTACATCCAATTTTTCGTCATTATGGAACCGTATCAGTTACACCTACTTCAAATTTCCAAATATTTCCAAAAATTTACCAAAATGCTTCCAAAGAGCTGTAGCATCACTTCCAATCGTGCGGATCTTACCAACAAGAACTTGGTGATGGCATTTGACAAGAAACGTTACAAGTAAAAGTTAAAATTGGTGCATTTAACAGTATTTGTCACCAATTGAAGCTCATTAACTAAACCCTCTAAAGATACATTTTTAATTTCAAGAACAAGCGTCGTAAAGTAATTAATGAAAGGTAAAATATGCAGATGAAAAATTAAAAGTCTACTTTAAAACTAGAATTTACGGTGTTAATTGATAAAGGGAAAACCGCAATGGATTTTTCGTTCAATTTGAGAAAGTCCGAATTTGAAGTAAAATGAAGAAAAATGGCGATATATTACAATACTATTTTTAAGACACTTTACAGTTGTTTACAAGGAAAATTCGTAGTATCCGCGCCAATCAGGTATGGGAACTTTGGGTTTAGTGGCCGGGGTTGCCGTATCAGCTGAATTCCGCAGCAAACAGTAGGCAATTTTTCCGAATTTTCACCAAACTCATTAAACTATATTAGTTGTTTTGCTCGGCATTTTTATTTACAATTTTGACAAGTTGTAGCTAAAACCCACAAAATTTCAATAATGGTTTTTTGACAGAAATTTTGCCTATTCGAAAAGGGAACATTTTTAGCAGAAGAATAAAAATTCATTTAAAATGTACCGCTAGAGCGTTTTTAGTGTTCAAAAATAACCAAAAATTTTCACGTAAATATTCATCAAATTTTCCGATAGTTCAAAATCTTGAAGGCAAAATTTTCTTCAGCTGAAGACGTTGTTAGATTAGTCTCTCTGAGACTAAGCGCTTAAACAAGGGGCGGCATTCTACGCACGCAAAACAAGGTTTTTCGGATGAACGAAAATCTTTTTTATACTTTATGTTTCTGTGATATTAGCGCTTAAATGTAGTTTTAATTTTCCAAATATTGAGGAATGCTAAAATATTAGCTATTAATAGTTTAATTGGCAGCAACTTCTCCTTTAATTTGAATTTATTTAAAAATTTTAATAATCATTAATCAATACACTAATTTTTAAAAAATCGGCTAAAATTATATGAGAAAAATAAAAAAAAAAATATATAAAAATTTAAAAATTTAACATTTACGATGTAGAATACACCAGCGATTATTTTTATAACTCAAATATTTAAGATAAAGATACGAACCTTCTGTACTCAAAATTTCTCAACCAGATTTATTTTTTACTTTACCATTACAAGGTATTACAGATGAATGTATGAAAAAGTAGTTTTTTTTTTTTTTCAAAAAGATTTCAAAACTGTTAGAAAAGATAAAAATGAGAAACTATAAGCTGCTTTCATAAAAAGTTTGAAAATAGTCATCAAAAACAATTAGTATTTTTTAGATAATAATGTTTTGTCAAAATGCTCATAAAGTAGTCATTAAGCTCAGTAGTCATATATTCATGCACAATGCTAGACAAAAATCAGTGTGAATATCGAAACCAATGGTATGTAGTTTTGGTCCATGAGATTAAGATATTTAAATTTTTGGCATTGACCCAAACAGGTAAGAGGTGCTTGTCAGCACAGATGTATTCCCATTAAAAATCGAAATATGCTGGCAAATTAACCAGCTTTTAGGTATACATAACTGCGGGACCCTGTAGCCTAAAAAATGCAAAAAATAAAACAACAAAATGGGGAGAAGAATAAGCAAAAACAAAAAGACAGTTTCTACAAACAAATTCACCAATGGCTATTACAAGACCAAAATTGTATTTAAAAAATGAACAATTTCTTCTTAGTGATGGCGTATGGGCATATAAAAGAGAAGAATGTACAGAAAAGCTGGTGAATGCACATCGTATTACGCCAGCTATTTTCTGCAAAATTTTAAAACGAAATTTTAATATTTTTTTAGTATAAAATTTAAATGGTTTAGTTGTAGTTGCAGTAGAACACTCAAAACAAAACAAGCACAAAAGCGATCCAATTGCAGAAAAAAAGTCCTTTCTAAAGAAGTATTAATCGTTTAGCGAAAACGTCACAAACGTCAACAAATCGTAATGCGAATTGACGATCAATATAAAGGAGCCGACCACTTCTCCAACACGGCCATCGGCAGCGTGCGAGCATTATCATGCGTCCTATTTAGAGCACTTGTTCAAATGCAGAGCAGGCGTATGAGACAGCCATTCCGGCATAAACTGCTCCACCGCACCAGTTTCCCGCGTTTCCTATTCGTTATTTTTTTGATGATAAACCAAACTGATGGAACTTTAAACTTGGTGCAGGAAGAATTGAACTAGTTGAAATATTTATCACGTTCTAAAGACATTCCTAGATTATTAGACAAAACAGATGACCAACAAGATAGTAATAAAACCTGAAAAAGGTTGATTGTAATGCTGTAAATCAAAAAGAACAAAAAGATATGGTTCAAGAATCAATACAATCATTATGTATTAATCTTTCACAAATATACTAAATTCATCACTATTTTTGATTGTTAAAATTTTTGCGTATATTTGGAAGTGAAATACAATAGATATGTTGCATGTAATCATGTGAAGAAAAAATAACATAGTTTTTTTTCTCGAAAACATCTCAAAACATCAACCATATTTTGAATAAAAAAATTAAGAATTGTGGGCATTTCGGTCTACAAAAGTTCTTAGTTAAAGTAATATCAAAAAAATACCATGAAGATAAGAATGCCATTGTCAGTCAGGTGCTACACAAGACATAAGCACAGAACGCTTCACAAAATGAAAACTTATTAATAGAACAATAAAGGAAACACAAATGGAAACGTGTATGTATAATGTATATTCCTCCAATATATGAAAATAACCAATAACCATACTGACACGTTCTGATGTGGAAGCCATCCACTGATGCAACAAGACAAACCTGCCCCTACCAGAGATGGTATTTATGAAATATTATGGAATCATGTGGGGGAAGAAGTGCATTTTGACCAAATTTATTTAATATGTACAAATTTGCTAAGTTGTTGGTGCAAGGCTTACTTTAATTCTTCCTTAACCCCTTCACCATCCCTGAATGGAAGTAAATTTACCAAAATTTAATCAGATTCAGAATTGAAGTGCATCCAAAGTACATGAAATTAGTTTGATATTCAACATCAGAGTTTTTGTTAGGCTGTCCACAAAAATTTGGTAACGTAGACTAGTTAGACAGATTTGTCAGATATTTTGACAAAATACCATATCTCAAAAATGATGCTTGATATGTTCACTTATTAGAGCTTTTTTGTAGAGCGAAATGCCATGATTTAGCTAAATTTTTTTGATCAAAATAGTTCCAGCCGTTTTTGAGATATTTCGAAAAAAAGAAGCAAAAAAACACTTTTTTCATGCATGATTACAATCTTTGCCCTTAAATTAAAAATAGTAATAAAGTATTTATATTGTATTATTTGTTTCAATAAATAATTATAATTAAATTATGTGTGATTTAAATAAAAATTCAAATTTTAATCAAATTAATCACAAAAATAAAGCATTCAACAGCTTCATTACTAGTAAAAAAGTGTTTAAAAAAAATTTTTAGGGGGGGTGGGGGGGGATATATATAACGCCCGAAGAACCCTACATGCGGCACTGAAACGTGTACCGTGCCTACATCCAAAGTTTGGGAGGATTTTGAGCAATGTCCATACAAAACATTATATTTTATAAATAGATTAATTAATAGTTTAATTATTTATCTATTTACATATGTTAATGATGTTTTTTTCTTTTTTCAGGCTTTTTGATACACATCCATTGGACAGCGGTGATCATCATCATCATTATCATCAAATACAAACTGAGCTCTCTCTCTCTTGCTCTTTTTTTATCTTTTCTGCTTCTTCAATCAAGACTGCAAATAAAAAAAAAAATAATAATATTAATAAAATGTGACCTCAACCCAATTATTATGGATTGTATATTGTAAATATTTATATAATTATATATTCAAAAAAAAATGTAAGGGTGAACATTATGTGAATGTGATGATTTTTTTTTATATAAGTACATATATATAAAACTAGTGTGTCAAGAAAATAAATTATGAAGAAAAAAATAAAAAAAAAAATAATTAAAAAATTAAATAAAATAGTGAAAAAAATCATGAGAATGTATTATATATAATAATAATAATAAGTAAAGTATAAAAGTTATGTGAATGTGATGATTTTTTTTTTTATATAAGTATATATAAAATCAGTGTGTCAAGAAAATATGAAGAAAAAAATAAAAATAAAAAATGATTAAAAAATTAAATGAAATAGTGAAAAAAAAATCGTGAGAATGTATTATATATAATAATAATAATAAGTAAAGTATAAAAGTTACAATCTTTTTTTTCTTATGTATATTTTTTAATATGAATGTCTTACTGTATGAATTTTTTTGTTTAATTTTTATTTAAAGACTTGTACAACAAGAATCTGGTCTTTCTTGTTTTTAATAATAATAATAATGTTGTGATTTTTTATATATAATATATATATTATTATATTTCTTACTTACCTCAACAATGCCACTGTTTATCCTTCATTCATTCACCCATCTCAGGGGTGTAACTAAATAGATTTCGAGGGGCCCCCCGTTTGGGCGGCCCTTATTTTGGGTATTTTCGAATTTTTATGCTTGCAGAGGCTCATATGTTTCGAAATGAATAAAAAAAACATCCCCCAAGTTTCAAGTCTCTATCTCAATTTTAACCTTTTCCGAACAGTTCCGAAGTTTCCCATCTAAATAACATTGAACAATCAATTTTTTATTCCGGCCAAAGCAATGGTTCAAAAAATTTGAAACTCTGTAGGCTTTATCCACATAATACTAGCGATCCTTCAGAATTTTTACAGATTTTTATCTATTATAATTTTGGAGTTACAGCAAGATAAAATACTACTATATCTTAGTGTTAGTAAGTTTTAGACTCTAAAATTATAATAGCTAAAAATATGTAAAAATTCTGAGGGATAGCTACTATTATGGGGGTAAAGTTTACAGAGTTTCAAATTTTTTGAACTATTGCTGTGGCTGGAATAAAAAATTGATCGTTCAATGCCAAAAACCCCATGTTATTTAGATGGAAAACTTGCTTCGCTGTTCGGCAGAGATTAGAGACTTGAAACTTGGGAGATATTTTTTTATTTATTTATTTTGAACCATATGAGTCTCTAGGAGCAAAAAAATTTGAAAATACTCAAAATAAGAGCCACCCTACCCCTTCCCCGCAATAAAAAAGGCTTATTTATACATATGTACAGTATATAATCTAATCTTGATAATTCGGCCATTTTTTCTAAAGTGAGAGACCAGACTAGCGAAAAAAGTGTAGGATTGCACAAATAAGTAGTTTGATTCTTAAATAAATTTAATGTCACAAATTTATCTGTGTATTACATTTAGAGGTGCCAGTAGAGCAGTGGCTTTACTCTAAGTTGAATCTCGCCTTAGTCAGAACAATTTTCATCTTTGTCAAAACTGCAAGGCGCCTCACTAAATCCAGGAGAGGGCAATGGGAAACCACCTATGTGAAAAATTTCAGTAGAGAGGATACTCTCCATAGGAATCGCCGACGCTCGGAAACGAGTATGGTGCTTGAAGAAGATTATATTTATAAATAAAAGACAAGTACCTACCTATATTTATAGTAAAATAATGTTAAAAAACACATTCAGTATGTAATTTATTATATCAGTCAAGTACAACCCAAAACAATTGTATTTAATCTAGAATGATTCATGCCCATATACTATTAAAATTTAATTGAAGATTCGTAGAATTGTGGATAAAATAATTTTTTCAAAAAATAAAATTATCCAGGGTTGATTGAAAGTTTCGCAGATCTATTTCAATTTTAAAAAGCAATATTAAAACAAAACAAAAATCTAATTGACTGATAGTCCAAAACGTTGGTGTTTAATAGTGAAAAAATGGCACTCAATAAAATGTTTATTAGAAATAAGTGCTTGGGCTGCCTCTCCATTTTTTTCAAATTATTTCATTAAATAAAGAAGAAAATTCATTCATTTGTTTTATTAAAAAATAATATTAATAATAATTCAGAAACAAATTATTTTAGAATTGATTGAATTAAGGTAGTTCTTTCACAAATGCAAAAATTCAAGAAGTCTTCGAAACTTGGAATATAAGTCATTAAAAGAATAATAAACACACTGTTAAAATTTGAAACCGATTTAACACACCAAACATGAAATAATTGCAATTCAAAATGAAATTTTTTACATATGGTAGGTAGGGAAAGGGTGGGAAAATGATCATTATTTTATTTTTTTTCATTGAAGGACTTTCACCATCTTGATGAAAAAGTAATATTTGTTAGAATAATATATTCGGAGTAATTAAAAAAAAATTAAATGATTTACCTCGTAGTTTTGATAAAAAATTAAAAAATAATATATTTGCGCAATTATTTTTAGTGGAGGGGATATAAGCACAATGGCTTGGAAACGATCCATTTATAAAGAGGATATAGTAGAGTGAAAAGTAGTCACGTTAAAAAAACATAACCTAAAATTTTAGCACCGTTCATATGTATAGAGTGGTTATGGGGTAAAACTTTTTGTGTGAATTGTCGCGAAAGAACTACCTTAAATAACAATATTTCAATGAAAAAAAAAGTTAATTTTCTTCCGAAACGTCTAATAAAATGATTAAATAATTAAAATACGAATTGTTTTAAAAACCTGTGAGATCATGATGCTGGGGCTTTTTATAGTTACGACCCTGATCCTTTCTATCCAAGCCAATTTCTTATTCTTCCAATGAAGACTGCTGAATTTCTATTTTATAACTTTGTTATCAGTAACCTATTAGAATTTTTTCTTTAATTAAATACCTATATATATATATATATACAAGCAAAATGAAAAAGTTTACATATCAAAATCATACTGTTGCAAAATATGTTCATTACAAATTTTTTTGAAAACAAATCTCAATAATGAAAAATCAAATGGAGAGTATTTTTCTACTAATACACAAATACGCTTCTTCTTCCTTTCAAATGTTCCTATATATAAATTCAGATCTGAAGATTTCAGTGTCCACTCCAAGGGTATAAAAGTAAACTATTAGCCAAGCTTATTTTGGACACCCTAATGAAGTCGATGAAGAATTTTGCAATTTGCCTGTGTCATTTATGATTATAGCCTTTAAATATTATTTCAACTTGCTTAACAATTTCTCCATATTCAAATTTTAAGCCTCAATTACACAATGCAAGTTTTCAGTCCATTCGACTTGAGCCCAAATAGACAAACCGAAATTAGTTCGGTCCAAGACACGATGCAAGTGATGCACAGCATCAGTGAGCTTCCGTAAGGCCGCGTTATTTTTAAAAATAAAATCCGTTTTCTTTTATGTATATTACTTAGTATTTATGTAGTATTTTATGTAATTAATTATATTATATTGTATACTTAGGTACTCTATAATGATTTATATTAAATTAAATTATTAATTTGAATTAAAGTTTTTTTAATTTGCACTAAAAAATGCTGGTGTCCTTTTTGTTTATTTATAGAAATAATCAATTTTGATGTAGAATTTGGAGGCAGTGGGGGACAGGACTCAATTGTTGTTGAGTGATTTTCCTACTTCTATTTTATTTTACTTAGAGGAAACAAAACACAATTAAGAAATTGTTCAATATAAATATATTGTATTATGAAGGCGCTGAACACAATTAAGAAATTGTTCAATATAAATATATTGTATTATGAAGGCGCTGATGGCTTTGTATAATAATTAGATGCTGTTTTGAGGTATGTGAGCCCTTTGAACCAGATATGGTGTTCAAATCAAGACAAGGAATTTTATTCTGGTTGAATAATGAGATGTATTGTCTTGTTTAGATGTTTTATTTTCAAATCACTAGACGGTTTCGGGGGAGACTCAACATCATCATCGGTCTGTGTTTGAATTATATAGCGCTCAATGTATGTTCATAGTATATGAGTATTGAAGACTGAGATTCGTTTCGATATGTTAATATGAAAAATTGTTGATTGATTAACTCATGACTCTATGAATTTATAAAGAAGAATTTTTATATTTTATATTTTTTTGTTGTTTTAATTATTTAAAGACTTCAAAACATATATATTAATAACATCATTTTGACATACAAATAAGTATTTTTTTACATATATTATATGAAGGGCAATGGCGGATTTAAGACAATATGAGGCCCTAGGCGCAAAAAAAATTAGGCTCCGGATAACAAAAATTAAATTAGTTTGGAATTGGTGGTGTTTCACAAGAAGAAAAATTAAAATACAAAGATTTTTTTAGTTTATTCTATATATTTCATCGACCAACCCCCCCTCCCTTTACATTTCATTTCAAAAAGCAGGAAATTGGATTTGTTTGACTCAGCTGAAATTAAAAAAGCCATACATCTTAATCAAAACATCTTGAACAATCAAACAGACATCAAAACTTCACCAATAATTGACATTTTAATCAATGATTTTTCATTTACATACATAATTTTCGGCAACTTCCAAGTATAAATATATTTTCTTTATTCCCAGTTTAGCCGTCTGTCCGTTCCATCTGTTCTTTCGGCTCTAAGGCCATCCCATCCCCTGATAATTCTTTTATATTTACACTAAGTCATAAATAACTGTCCATCATATTAAAATAAATTCTATTCATTATTTTATGTTATCTTCAGTCAATGTTCTCCTGACGATGAGTTAAGAGCTCGAAATATATAGAGTAAACTAAAAAAATCTTTGTATTTTAATTTTTCTCCTTGTGAAACACCACCAACTCCAACCTAATTTAATTTTAACAATGTTTCACTATAAACCAACACCGCGTTCTCTAAATTTGATTGATAACAAAAATGTCTGGAAATTAATTAATAGGTATTATAAATATAAAACGTAATTTTAATTACTTACATGTAATTTATTAATCTTATTTTTATGTTTCAACAATTTATAATACTATATATTATAATTATATGTGTTTTTTTCTAGATTTTACTTTAGCGAATTTCTCAATAATAAGCTCGCAATTCAAACTATTTATTAAATTTTTGAAATAATTTAACCTATTTTCAGAAATTTTGTTTCTAACGTAGTTTTTTAATCTTTTGAAAGCAGAAGAAGAACGCTCTGATAGCTACACCTAATATGAGAGGAAATATAATGTTAGAGGAAACATTAAAATAATTATTGAATTTCATAATTCAATTGATAAATTTTTTATAAAAATGAAATGAAATTTTATATCACGATCAAAATTAATATGATAATCAATTTTGGGGGGCCCTAGGCGCCTAGTGCGCCTTGCTAATGATCCACCACTGATGAAGTACCTAACACAATTATGTTTATTTTCATTTAATTTCAGCCTTTTACGAGGACTGTTGTATTTACATTATATATATATTTTATAGCATTACAAAAATCTAATTGAAACATATACCAAATGCTTTTCTTACTGTAAACTATGAACGTACATTGAGAGCTGTATAATTCAGATACTCACTGATGATGGTGGAGAGTCTCCGCCGAAACCGTCTCGTGATTTGAAAATAAAACAACTAAAGAAGACAATACATCTCATTATTCAACCAGAATAAAATTCCTTGTCTTCATTTGAACACCAGATCTGGTTCAAGGGGCTTACATGCCTCAAAGCAGAATCTAATTATATTGTATGATGATTTTTTTTATTATATATACATATTAAATATATTTGTATTTTTGTTTTGTTTCCTCTAAGTAAAATAAAATAGAAGTAGGAAAATCATTCAACAACAACCGAGTCTAGTTCTCCATTGCCTCCAATTTCTACATCAAAATTGATTATTTTTAGAAATTATTAATAACAATATTATATTTATATTACCCGAAAATTAGCTACTATTATCTACAAAAAAATATGAAGGGGGGAGCGTTATTAAAGAACTTGGCAGCAGGGCGCACAACCCTAGGACCGGCCCTGGTTTGAATACATTTTTCAAACAATCCTAGCTACAAATTATGAAATTATCTCGTCAAGTGAAAACGTATTTGAAACTTGTTTAGTGTAATTTAGACTCAAGTTCAAATCTTAAAGATTGTTTCCTATTATATAAAAAAACGAATTTTGACTTCTAATTTCGTTTTCAAGTGATAAAAGATAAAGTAAAAATTCAAGTCATCGATCATTTAGAATCACGATTATACATAAATATACAGCTTTAGAATATTGATGACTAGAGTTTGATAAAAGTTCAAATTATCAAGAGCAGCAGATTTAAGATTTGTAAATAAAAGAGATTGTCATCTAGTAAATCCGAGTTATTTGAAATAACTTTTATTTCATATCAGTGCTATTTGGCACTCAGATTCCATTCCCGTGGGACGTGAGGGTATTTAATAAAAATTATCTCTAACCAGGGCCTATCAGAGAGGGAGGACAAGAGAAGCAACTGCTCTAGACCTCACAATTTTAGGGGACTCATAAGAATTGAATTTGCTAATTTTTCACAAAGTTTCTGTGAAATAAATAAATGATATAATTTAATAAATATAAAATAAAAGTAGTTGTATTGTCTTATCCAGAGTTTTATTTTTAATTTTGAAGGCCTTCAAAAATATTAGTAGCCTTGGGTCTCGCATTTTCTCTTAAAGGCCATGTCTCTAACAACTAGTATTTAATCATAAGTTTCCTGTATTTGATTCGATCGCGAAATGAAAGCAGGTGATTTTTGTCAAATATTAAGTGAAAATAATATCCGAATTTATATATTTCTAACTTGAAATAATGAAGTTAAATAAATTTATAATTTTCTCATTAATATATCAAAGAATAATTAACATATTAACTAGAATTGTTTTTGATCGGGCTTTTTAGACAAGATATATATCGCGAGACTACTGCTGATTGAGGCTATTGGAGTCTGCTGAGTCTTAAGTCTGGACCAAGAGAGAATGAAAAAGATATGATCCATTTGGCTATAATCCAGGATCATTTCGCATGACGTTTTTTATATCATCAACACTGATATGGACCACCAAATGAATTTGTAATCTGAGATGTTATATATTCAATCTCCCAGTCCAGCGCGCTAGATCTGTTAACACGTGTGTTAGGTGTTTGCTATTAATTAATCATAAGTTTCCTGTATTTGATTCGATCGCGAATCGAAAGCAGGTGATTTTTGTCAAATATTGAGAGATTGAATATATAACATCTCAGATTTCTAATTCATTTGGTGATCCATATCAGTGTTTGATATAAAAAGCGTCATGCGGGCTAAACGCAAAATGATCCTGGATTATGGCCAAATGGATCATATCTTTTTCATTCTCTCTTGGTCCAGACTTAAGACTCAGATGACTCCAATAGCTTCAACCAGCAGTGGTCTCGCGATATATATCTTGTTTAAAAAGCGCGATCAAAACAATTCTGGTTAATATGTTAATTATTCTTTGATATATTAATGAGAAAATTATAAATTTATTTAACTCGTATTTAGATGACAATCTCGTTATTTTTTACTAATTTTATTCTAACTTTATCTATCATTATTTTAAAAAACTTAATCAGTAGGTGATCGGAATCGAAATTTTGTTAAAACGTTAAGTGAAAAAATAATTAATTTTCTAATTTAGCCCGAAAGAATGATCATAAATAAGATCTAAGAATATCACAAGAGGCTGGTATCTATTAGTTGCGAGATAGAATGGATTATTTTTAATTATGTGTCAGAAGGGTTGATTTTATCCCCTCAGAAATCGTACCCGAGTGGCAAAATTAGCAATTCAGGCCAAATGGCTACCCTGTGAGGGAAACCGCTCTGACATATGTATCGCGATAAATATTTCACTCAAAGATTTAAATCTTCATTTGTAAAATGTAGCGGTCAGTGATTGTAATTTTAAACATATAGCCATCCCATATAGTATGAACAAATATCGTTGAGTGTTGAATTTCATCAAAATTTGAAAGGCAATGGAATTAATAACTTTTAACTTTTCCAAATTGAATATAAGATTTCTTAGTAGAACCCTTCTTAGAAAAATTAAAATCTATTTCTATCGGCAACTTGAAATCTTATATAAATAAGATCTCTAAAGCCTCAACAAGAATTTTGATTTTCTAAATCGTGAGTCCTATCGCCTTCAAACTAATTAGGGCTCGAGGGATTTATTTCTCTCTAAGATCTAATATTTTTCACCTTGAATGTATTAAATGATTTTGTCCGAAAACTTGGGATCGTTGAACACCTTATTGTATTCCCTTCCATAGAATTAAAAGTGACTCATTCACCTAAGTACTGCATTTAATTTGCATTTTATATACATAATTTAGCCACTTGTTTTCTTTCACATAACAGACCGTACATGACCTATCTCAATATACATGTAACTTCCTAAAGATATGATATATATATGGAGACTTTTAAATCACCTTGTATTAATTATTATTTATAGATATTTTATTGAAAAGAAAAGAAGTGTTTTCAATAATATCACAAAATTGTGAAAAGTTTTGTCAAATTTAACAACAAAAAAATATAATCTAAATTCATATTAAATAATTTCCTTTATTATTTATTTAAATGTACCATTATCTATAAACCTAAAAGTCATAAAGTAATATAGAGTGGAAGGCTACCGTATATCGAAAAAGCGCTCTCTACCGACTGCAGAGCGAAAACTCTTAGTTCTTAAGAGCTATCCAAAGATAATAAAACATTCAAAGCCTTTGTCATAGAAAAAAGGTACATATCCTTTATGTTATATATATATATATATATATGCGCTATGCGTATTTTTTAACTCTTGATAATGTCACGCAAATTTGAGCGGTTTCCGCCATTTTATTGCCCAATGGTTTCGCCCTGGTCTCGCCAGAGAGCTCTGTAACTCTTATATGCTAAAATACATTGGCTCCTTATGGAGTCTCCCACTCTATATTATTCTATGCTAAAAATAAAACAATTATTTATTTATTATATTCATTTAAAATTGATTTTTAGTTTATTTAAAAAATCTAGGTGAGTAAACAGCTTTGTTTTCTTCATTTTTGTAAATTATACAATGTGCCGGAGTATCCCAGTTTAATGAGAGATACTCTCTTGGTAGGGCCTTTAATCCGATGCTTTAATTAATATTTTTAATGTAGAGACGTATATTACTACTAACACTGAAAATAAATTATAATTCTAGGATTATTTCCTTAAGCATTAAAGACATTTTATTTGTCGTAAAATTATTATAAATATTTTGTTACGGTCCTCTTATGTCCTTGTTTTGTATTAGCCCAGATTGCGTTTTGTTAAGAATCCGGCACACCTAGGTCATTTCGCTCATGAACTTGCAAAAGTCCGATTTTTCAAAAAAATCCCGTTTTTAGTTGTTTGGAATAAAATAATGTACGAGGATAAGTCACAAATTACTTACACTTTTCGTTCTACAACTTTATTAAACTAAGATAGGTGTACAACAGATACATTATTTTTCGATATAGTCTCCACTTTTAGCAATGCACTTGGTCCATCGAGCCACAAGCTTCCGTATCCCTTCGTGGTAGAAGGTTTTCGGTTGGTCATGAAACCAATTTTGCACCGCATCCCTTTACTGAATTTGAGTTCGTCGTGGATAATGTGATAGCCAGAACCGTGACTAATGTTTAAAGAAGAGGCTACCTTATCTATGGTAACTCGCCTATCTGCTGTAATCATCTCTTGAGCTTGCTGAATGTTGTCGTCAGTGGTCGAAGTAGACGGTCGCCCAGCTCCCTCTTTTTGTGTTACGCTCGTTCGGCCACTTTTAAACATTTCGATCGATAAAAAAAACGCTTTTACAAGTTAAAGCTATTTCCCCGTATTGTGACAAAAGTCTCCAGTGAATTTCAGTACCTTTCACACCCTCTGATCACAAAAATCTGACCACTCCTCTTTGGTACAATCTGATAGCGGAGCTGACATGCTTATGCTGTTGTAGCTAGACGACAACTGACGCGATCATGATTAAATTCCGCGCCAACTCAACGCATGCGGATGCGGCCGCCTCCTATATTATTTAAACGAAAGGTGTAGGTAATTTTTGACTTGCAAGTTTTTACAACTGCAGATTGGCATGGCTGAAATCTTATAATACAAAACTGTGTTTAAAGGTCCTTCTATTAAAAACAACGAAAATCTGGATTTTTTGAAAAATCAGATTTAGTACGAGGTTTTGCAAGTTCATGAGCGATTTTTGTTTGTTTATGTTTGTTTCTAAACCAATCCAAAATCTTTTTTCTATTATATTTCAGGTACCTACAACACACATTATTCTTCCATGTATATTAGTAATGTGAAAAAATTTTAATTAAGTTAAAATAATGATCGAAAAAATCACATTTTTTTAAAAATAAAAAATATAGATAAAAAGCATTTTTATTTTTATAATTATCATTTGAACACCCATTCAATCAACAAACTCCTTTCTTGTTAATTAAAGAGCAGATTAAAGAGCAGAATGGTTGAAGATATTAAGATGCAAATAAATAAAACTTGGGAAAATTGTCTTAAGGTAGTTGTTTCACCATATGGGTTTTCTTAGGATTTTTTTTTTTGAAATTTAGACAGATTATTATTTAAATACTTCTGCATCGAACCAAATTTATGAACAATATAGTTCCGGAGATATTAAATTCCAAAGATAAGAGTTTTTCAGACTCTTATACATTGCACTATACGGGATACCGGAAAGCTTACATACATATTTAATTATAATTAAGAAACTCTTCTTACCATTGTTATAAAAAACTAAACTAACATTAAACAATAACTAATACATTTTATAAGAAAATTTTAATTCATAGTTACAACACAGTTTCTGAGATAATAATGAATAAATAATGAAAAAAGTATATTGAAAAATTTACAATAAAAACAAGCTGGCAACAAAGCATGTATTTAACCTAAAAAGTGGGTTAACTTTAGTAATTTTTTTGACGTTTTTTCGCTTCAGCCATTGTCGCGACAGCTTTCAATCGCTTATTAAGAACTTTTTGTTTTAAAAATCTCCCTTTATAATGTACTTTTCTGAAATTTCTATGATAAAATATATACAGTATTGCCAGATTTGTCAGACGAGAACGGGATTGGCTAGTAGTTGTACATAAACAGCAAAAAGTTTTGGGCTTATGAATTATGAATCCTTATTGTCTGTTCTATATACTCTATTATCAACTTTTTGCTAGTATTGTCGCGAAACAACTACCTTAAGGTTTTATAAATTTTAGCCTCTGAGCAGGGCTTTTCAGAGAAAATGCGAGGCCCGGGGTAACTGATATTTTAGAGCCTCTTCAAAATTTAAAATAAAATTCTGGGCAAGAAAATAAAATCGATGGTATTTAATATTTTTTGGATTATTACATTTATTTATTTTACAGAAGCTTTGGGCTCTAGTCCATTCGAATAGTTCCTGAGCCATTGTCGATTTTAGATAATTTTTAATTCTTTTCAAAACACTAAATGATCTTTCATATTGTATAGTATATTAAGTTGATGACCCTTCCAATATAAATCTTAATAAAATAAAAACACTATAAAATGCAAATAGCTCACTGAAAACAATTAATGAGTAAATTTATCAGAACGGAAATGCTATATGAATGCTTCACTTGCCAAATCGATTAACTCCATAAAACAAAAAGAGGGGAAATGCGATGAAATAATGTACAGTTAGGATACCTAAAAAAGTGTAAATGTGTCTACATACTTATGTCATCCAGGATTGAAAAACGGTAAAAGTTGGTTATTGAAATTCTTTGGGTTAATCACTTTGCAAAAACAATGAAATAATAATAGAAACACACAAAATATCACTTTATCTTTCACTTTATATCAATTATCTTCAATTATCGAAGCTGCTTTCGGCTAATCCGAACAGGCTACAGCCCCAATTAGTTCGGATTTGAGGGGTTTCACTGTAGTACATTTTAAGGGATTGTGTACTTGTCTGTTTTACCCTCGCTAGATCTTTTGAGCTATGATATTTTATTTATTTTTTCAAGTTATTATTCAAATAAATTACACCATAAACTTAGAAATTCTCTATTATTAGTACTTAATATTTTTAGTTTTTAGCCTATGTTTTTTGAGATTTGGATAGCCTCCTTGGAAAGCTTAGAATATTTTAGAAAACACAGTTTCGTAAAAAATGTTTACTATTTAAAACTACATACAGCAGTGGTCTCTCATTATTACAATATTTATTATTCAATGGCAAAAAAAAATTTGCCATTTAGTAGTGTTAATACATATTATTAGAGAAATTTGTTTTGAATATATAGGTACAGTTAAGAGTCAATCAAGTGTTTTGACATTAAAACTTAATAAAATTCAGAAAGTGGAGTTAATCGATTTGGCAAGTGAAGCAAATAGTTTATAGCGGAATATAAAAAATAAATAATCAACTAAAATAACATTTAGGGAAAGCGGTGTTGGTTTATAGTGAAACATATTAAACACAGGAGTTTTTTGACACCACTATAAACCGTCAAAAAACTCCTGTAATCAACTAAAGGTTAAAAATAAAAATAATTTATGAAAAAAAAAAAAATTCTACTTATAATAAAATAGGTTCATTTATATTTATAACTTATTTAAAATATACATCAAGTCATGGGAAGAAATACTTATCTCATTTACTATTTTTCACATATTTTTTAACATTTTATACTTAGATTAATAAAATTAAGTGTTTTTTCTAGTGGCATATCGTTCCAATTTTATATAATAAGTTCAATGAACATTCAATACAAAACATATACTCGATATTCAAGGTTTCCCGAAAAAATACCGACAAAATTGTAAGGGCTATAGGGGAGAAACCAAAACATGGGATTTTCTGTAATTTAACTTCCAACATTTGAAGAAAAGTCTATTTTTTGTATAATAAATGTTGAAACATGTCAATTGAAATTAAAATTTGAATTGTTGAGAATATATTGGGTATACGAACAGTAAATCAAAGAACGGCGGATAAAGACAGCTCTTACACAACTATTCCGAACAACCGAAATGAGGATTGTAAGAAACGTACACGCGAAGATGTTACGCGACAGAATCTCCAGTGAAGAACTAATGAAGCGAAGCAGGATAAAAGATATAATTGAATGGTTTAATGATCCAAGGCGATATTGTGCCGAATATGTGGAAAGAATGTCTGACTGATTGTTTATATATTAGAAAAAAAATTGAAATCTTTTATAAAAAACAATCAAAAATTTAATCCGTTTATTTAAAAGCCAAACGTTTCGGGAGAATTTTTTTTTTATAAATATATGTATATATCTCAGAGATATAGACAGAACGTTATATATATTCATTTATATATAAGTATATATTTATTTGCACGGAAATCGGATTAGCCGAGAGCTTAAAGACACTAGCCTTCTAAGCAGGAGTCCCGGGTTCGAGTCCGAGTCCCTGCATTGATATTTGACCGGCTATAATCTGATTCCTAGTCACCAATCCGTCTGGCAAGCGTGGTGACTTAATGTCAACCCCTTCCATTTGATGGAAGAGGCCTATATTCAGCAGTGGATTGTCGATATCGACAGGCTGATGATGATGATGATGATTTATTTGCACTAAGTAGAGGACCACTTCATTCGTGTATTTCTAAATTAGATCACCTATTATAAACTGATTTGAAAAATTTTATTGTATAAATTTATATTTGTCTTCCGATATTTTGAGAAAATTATTTATCAGAATTTTTCCGAAGGTGATCTAAGTGAAAATAAAAAAAATTAAATAAGAGGTGTTAATTAATGGTCGGAAATCCGATATATCTTTTCAACAACAATATTATATCTGTTATAATATTTTGTATATTAAAAAATATTTAAAATATTTTTTCTTTTTTTTGGTGGTGGTGGTGTTGGTGGGGGGGGGGGGGGGGAGATATTTTTTCAAGAAACTAGTCAGTGGCAGTAACACTCAGTAATAATATAATTTAGAAGTTGATTTTTTTAATCGCTGTCTGAGTCCATCGGTTCCGCCCGTGGCTGATCCCCCTTGGGGCTGCTCCCTTTGGACTTGGCGTCCTCATCATTATCACTCGAATGTTGTCCCCCCTCATCACTTCCTTCGTTTTCATGCTCCTCCTCGTCGTCGTCGTCAGAATCTTTGAGTGCACGTGCTTTGTCCATCCGTTTTGCTCTTCGCTGTTCAAAATCCGATCCCTCTTCGTCTGATGAATAAATAGGCGGACGTTTTTCTAGAAAATCAAAAATTCAATTTTATATTAGTAAAATTAAAATATAGAAAGGAATTTAATTTTTGAGGACAAATTCTCGGATTTTAGTAGAAATATTCTTTAATTGCGAAATCAGAGGGGATTCATCCCCTCAGGAGTCGAACCTGAGAACTAGCATGCTATCCGGGCAGTCAGCTCACACCCTCGAGACAAAAACCTCTCTCTGAATCGCAATATATGTTATAAGCAAAGAAATTTTTCACTCCATCCTTCAATAACGGAAATTAAAAAATTCAGCTTAAAATGAAAAAAAAGTTTTTCATAAACGACCTTTTTTTAAAACATAAATCAAAAGATTTGAGCATCTTTTTTTCGAAAATAGTTGGAATGCTTTTCAAAAAATCAGCTCTGGTTAAAAAACCAATGTATATTTAAAATAGAAAGAATTTAATTTTTTAGGACAAATTCTCGGATTTTAGTAGAAATATTCTTTAATTGCGAAATCAGAGGGGATTCATCCCCCCAGGAGTCGAACCTGAGAACTAACATGCTATCCGGGCAGTCAGCTCACACCCTCGAGACAAAAACCTCTCTCTGAATCGCAATATATGTTATAAGCAGAGAAATTTTTCACTCCATCCTTCAATAACGGAAATTAAAAAATTCAGCTTAAAATGAAAAAAAAGTTTTTCATAAACGACCTTTTTTTTAAACATAAATCAAAAGATTTGAGCATCTTTTTTTCGAAAATAGTTGGAATGCTTTTCAAAAAATCAGCTCTGGTTAAAAAACCAATGTATATTTATAATAGAAAGAATTTAATTTTTTAGGACAAATGCTCGGATTTTAGTAGAAATATTCTTTAATTGCGAAATCAGAGGGAATTCATCCCCTCAGGAGTCGGAACCTGAGAACTAACATGCTATCCGGGCAGTCAGCTCACACCCTCGAGACAAAACCTCTCTCTGAATCGCAATATATGTTATAAGCAAAGAAATTTTTCACTCCATCCTTCAATAACGGAAATTAAAAAATTCAGCTTAAAATGAAAAAAAAGTTTTTCATAAACGACCTTTTTTTAAAACATAAATCAAAAGATTTGAGCATCTTTTTTTCGAAAATAGTTGGAATGCTTTTCAAAAAATCAGCTCTGGTTAAAAAACCAATGTATATTTAAAATAGAAAGAATTTAATTTTTTAGGACAAATTCTCGGATTTTAGTAGAAATATTCTTTAATTGCGAAATCAGAGGGGATTCATCCCTCAGGAGTCGAACCTGAGAACTAACATGCTATCCGGGCAGTCAGCTCACACCCTCGAGACAAAAACCTCTCTCAGAATCGCAATATATGTTATAAGCAAAGAAATTTTTCACTCCTTTCAATATAGAATTGAAAAATAAATTGTCATGTCTATTTTGATTTTGTTTCTTTCTTTAGGAAGGCTGGAAGCAGGATAGTATATAAAAGCGGCAAAAAAAGTTGATAGAATTTGAATTTCAGATAGTAACTATTAACATTTTTTTATGCAATTGCATTTTTTAAGCAGTTGACCTAAATCTTTCCGAATTACTGCAATTGCACGCAATTAACCAATTTTTATTTTGCATATTTGTGGATAAATGCATATATTTGATTATTTTGATGGAAAAACAATTTTTTTTTTTTTTGAATTTTTGAATTTTATTCTTTAAATTACGAAAAATTTTTTTACTTAAATTAGGGAACGAAGAAAAGAGTTTTATATTATAGACAAAAGGATCAGCCGGGATTCGAAACCGGGATCTTCGCATCTGCGCTGCGATGCCATTATAAGAGCCTTAGTTCTTATCCTCTTGGCCACCGATCCCTGAACCCAAGCTAATACTTAATGTCTATATGAATTTGGAATTTCATTTTCATTTAATCTCGTTCATTTTTGCAGCTCTGTAGTTGGCTTGACTAATTAAACTATATTCAAACGCCTCCCACTGATCGCGAAAAATCTTTTCTTCGTTCACAATTCATTATTTATTATGTTATTATAATTTTTAAAAATAATTGTTTTTTATTTTAAATTGAAAGTTTTTGTGCCGAGGTAGTAGAATTTTTATATATTGAAGGAGACAATAAAAGAGTGTGTCTTCTGCTGGAATTATAAATTGTATTTATTTATAACGAGACTATAGTTTCGAGGGCTCTTGCCTCTTCATCGTCTATTACAATTGAATCGGTGAGTTGAAAAATAAGCGCATAAACTTTCGGAAAACTAAAAAAAAACTGATTTTAAAAACAATTATGTTTAAAATAATTTGTTTATATGTGCAATTTTGTTTGCCACACTGAGATCTACAAATTTGCCATTGACAACTTTTTGTAAAAAATTATTTTTTCAAAAAAATCAGTTTTTTTTTTAGTTTCCGAGTTTATGCGCTTTGAATGTGTACCTTTTTCAACTCACCGATTCAATTGATTCACAGGAATTAATTTACGAAATATTCAATTGTAATAGATCGATGAAGAAAGGCAAAGCCCTCAAACTAGTCTCGTTATAAATAAAATTTATAATTAAAGCAGAAGGAGGGAAAAATCCTCCGAAACGTCGGTTTGAAAGGAAAGGAGGAAGGATTCCAATAAATTACACTTTATTTGATATGTGTTAATTTTTCTTTCCCTACTACCCTGGGCTGCCTTCCATTACATTCAATTAAAATTTCTACTAGTCCGTCTCTCTCCAGAGAAAATTTCGTTTTATAATTGTTTTTATAAAGAACCTTATTTATTTAAGAGACAAAAATAATCAAGAATTTATTTAAAAAATATCTTTCGCATAATCAGGTCTCAATTTTCTGAAAAAATAACACATTTTGATAGGTGTTATTTATTAACAAATGAATCATGTTGTTGAATCAAACAGGTGCAGGAGGTGTGGTGGGGATCCGGAGGTATAGCGAGGTTTCGGGCGTTGAGGTAGGGGGGTCTACATTGGGCGAATACTATATATATTTGTATTTTTTTTAATTTTAAAACGGCTCCCAAATAAAAATCGACATTTTTATCAGAATTTTAAATTAAAATGATATTAAAATAAAGCTTTTAACTGAAGGGAAAAGTTACCGAGAATCGCTCGGTGCCTCCAGGTACTAATTATTATATTGTAGAGAGATAACTCGTTAGAATGACCAACGTTACAACAGGGCTTCAGCTTGGAATACATCCTGAAAGATACCTTAGGCCAGCGTTTCCCAAACTGTGGTCCGCTGCCCAGTATATGTATTTATTTTATAAAAATTTGTATAAAAAATGTTTCACAAAGTGAATTAATAAATGAAAATTGTCTTTCAACTTCCCTAAATATGTAGACAGTCAGAACTTTAAATAATAAAATAGTAATAATTGATTAATCTCCAATAAGTGTTCATATGTACCTTTAACGCCTCCTTTTTTGTGTTTGGTTTTAATAGCGGCCAGAGAAATGGCCCCTTCATCGTCACTTCCCCCGTCGTGGTCAGCTTCCAAATAGCTCGACGTCAAACTACGATTCGCTCCACGTTCACGAACTCGTTTCTGTTTCGATTCACGTCTCATTGACGCTCTCAGTCGCTCTTCCTCTTTCTATTTAATTAAAAAAAAGTTTAAAATTAAATAAATTAATAATATAGTCACAATTTTGAGTGTTAAATTTCTCTACAGATAGAAATGGGGGTAACGACACACCGCAGTGTGTCAGCCAAGTTCTGAAAAACGGGCCACGCACCGGCCATGTGTATATTTACACGAACCATTACAAGCTACTTTCGAGCCCCCCACCCCCCCATAACTCAAAAACTATTAGACTTACTTGAAATTTTGCATCCCTAATAAACCCATTAGAACACCTAGAATCCCAAATTTCATTAATAAATCTATTATAGTTCTTGAGTTATTAAGGTCTGAAAACTGCCATTTTTAACACTGACTGACATATCAAAAACCTAAAGTACTTCCGCTGATCCTAGAATGCTGAAATTTGGCATACTGGTAGAGTTTGGGCTACAATTAAAGGAAAAAATCGAAAAAGTGAAACTTTCGCTTTTTCAGAACCTAAAATGAAGGGGTTAAATCAATAAGCTTAATTAACATATAGTGAAATTACAATCAATCTAGAATTCTGAAATTTGGCTTACTGGTAAAGCTTAGAACATTAATAAAGGAGAAAATCGAAAAAGTGAAACTTTCGCTTTTTCAGAACCTAAAATGAAGGGGTTAAATCAATGTTTAACATATAGTGAAATTACAATCAATCTAGAATTCTGAAATTTGGTTTACTGGTAAAGCTTAGAACATTAATAAAGGAGAAAATTGAAAAACCGAAACTTTCCCGTCTTCGGGGCCCTAAATGAAGGGGGTGAAATTTATGAAAAACCGACCGGGTTTTTAACAGACATTTTATGAGAAATATTGAATAAATAATTATTAATATAAATGTTTAAATCTAATTATTTAGATAAATTAAAGGATAAAACTTTTCAAAAATTGATATAGACCAAAACAAAATGTAAAAAATATTGGTAGGAAATGAAGGACAAAAGAGTTGAATCTAACGGTAGCTCAATTACAGCCTATAAGCAGCTGCTTAAATCATAGCTATACAACAAGATCATAGATGTAAAATGTTCTTCAATTGATTTAAAAGAAAATTTGTTACGTTATTTGATATTAAATTTATAACTTGGCAAGTTTTATATCCAATTAAATTGTTTGTATTATTAAATAGAACAAGAAAAGCTAAATTTTAATCTTGTATTAAATATCATCACGTTAAACGTAATTTATTGAATATTATAACTTGCCAAGTTATAAATTCAATATCAAAGAAGTAACAAATTTTCTTTTAAATCAATTGAAGAACGTTGTTCATCCCTATAGCTATGATTTAAGCAACTGCTATGGAACACGTTTAGATCTCAATCCTTTTTGTCGGCGAAGCCGTTTCTACCGAACTTGGCCCTATTTTCACATTTATGTTTTTGGTCAGATCAATTTTACATGATAAATATCAATCTTTAAATTTTTTTAACATGTTATTGAGAGACGATTCGACATTGTTGTGTCATCTTCAGTGTCAGAGACAATTTTAATACATAGTTACTATAATAATTATTTTTAAATTATTTTTTTCTTGATTTCTTAAAACATTTTCATCTAGTTCCATAGTTGTTTTTCTAATGAGTTCAATATATAAGATAGTTTCTATGTGCAAGAAATCCATTTAATTGTATAGCCAGTCTAGACCAGCGTCATTTATCTTTTCTAATTCAGCAAATATAGAATCTTCACAAAGAGAAACAAAGAGGTTGTCCTCTGCTTGATGCAAATAAACGTACACACATATATATTCATTATATATCTGTATATATATATTATTTATTTCTTTGAGACTATAGTTTCGAAGACTTGGTCTTCATCATCAGCCTTTTTTTAATTATAAATATTTTTCATGGAGTCAATACCGTATGGATATTGAAAATTTTCGATCTTTACTTAGCTAGGAGCCAGTTAAAATTAAAATCAACTTAAGGCCACATTCATATTTAATCACATGTATCCCTTTTTTTTTGTAACAAAGAACAGACCGACTGTCCGTTTAAATATGAATGTGAACTGGAAGGCGGGCTTCGCAACTGGTCCATTCATATTTGACATAGCTAAATCTTGGAAATTGAGGATTGGGTCAAATGAAATATTAATCAAAGACTTATTTTGATTGCATCTGCACGACAGTGGTCAGTGAAATTAGAAACTTTTCAAAATTATTTTCCAAAATATTCACTAGATAGTCAAGTTTAAGGATAAATTTTAAGTCATAAAACAAATTTGTTTCTTCTTTCATATTAACCCTGAGAACATCATTGTACTTTATAAAGCTGACTTCTTCTAGAATGAGGTGATGAAAGCCCATGAGAGCAAAGTTGTTATACTCTAGAAGAATAAAACATATTTTTCTTTTAATTGGAAAAATTATTTAATATTTAAAACCACCATATTATTATATTATATTATTTCACTTCGAAAGTATAACAACCATCTCTCCTGGGCTTTCATCACCTCATCTGTAGGAGAAGTCAGCTTTATATATTTTGCCATTTTCAAGCTTTTTTATGTATTGCAATTTCTTCCTTTACTTCAGTCACTCTTTGAATCACATTGGCCCGAGAAGCCATCAATCGATCAAACATTTTGTTTTCCTTTGTAATAATATACTAGGCACATCAAAAATACTGGAATAATCATATGAAATGGGGCTAGTATATACCAATGTGAACCATTCATAACTAACTTCATTCTTCATTAGACGTCTGTCAAAATTTCAGACATTCATGTTTTCGCATTTACAAGTTACAGCAGTGAGAAGAAACCAACCTCCGTGTTTTTTTAAAAATGAAAAATTTGAGTTTCGTGTTCTGATTAAACACTATTTAAGCAAGAAAACCATAACCGAGACCAAAACCAAGCTAGATAAGTATTATCCGGACTCTGCACCGTCGATGAAGCTGATTAAAAAGTGGTTTTATGACTTCGCGTTGCGGCTGAACAAGCACAAGTGATGCTGAAAAAGATCTGACGCCAAAAAGAGGTCTGACACCAGAAAACGCCCAAAAAGTCCATGATATTATGTTGAAAGACTCCAAAGTGAAATTGAGGAGCTAACTGGAGAAGACAAAAAGATGTCATATGGCACTGTGTTTAATATAATATATGATATTTTTGGGTATGAAAAAAGCTCTGCGCACGTTGGGTGCCGCATTTACTCACAGTGGAACAAAAACAACGTTACGACTTCCCAGCAGAATTTGGCAATGTTACAAAATTCAAAGGAGTTGCGCCGATTCATAACCAGCGGATGAAAAATGATCCATTTCTAAAACCAGAGTCAAAACAACGGGTGTCTTCGTGAAAGTGCTCCGAAGTGTCCACAACCAGCAATTTTTCTTGACGAAATAAAATCGATAATCCCACCAAAGGCTTCATTTGCGCGAAATACACGATTTTCTAAAATTCAACACTCTACGTTAAACTAGATACTAATCGAACAAACGCATTCGCCAATTCATTTATCCCTAAGTGACATCTAGAGACTGGAACTTTCGTCTTTCCAGCTACTTATAACCTTCAAACTTTCAAGACCAGCATCCACAGATACCTTCGACTTACCAATCCCCAAATTTCCCTTATCTTCATACGTTACAAGGGTCCACCACGGACTTCAGAGGTTGTACCTCTTGGTGCAACTTTCTCTGTATCAATATCATTATAAAAAAAAAAAAAAAATGAACTGAACGGTTATGGCCTCAGCATTTTAGGATGCGGGTGGAATAATATTCATCGACTATCTTGAAAAGCTAAAACCATAACTAGCGGATATTATTCATCATAATTGATAGTTTGAAAATTGAAATCACAGAAAACGGACCCATTTAAAGAAGAAAAAAATCCTCTATCATCAGGATAATGCGGCTGCTCATTCGTCGTTAGTTGCGTAAGGAAAATTGTACGAAATCGGATTTGAACTGGTTCCTAAGCCAGACCTGGCCCCCAGCGACTTTTACTCTTGTTTCCAAACCTGAAAAGATGGCTCACCGGTAAGCAATTTCAGTCAAATGGGGAAGTCATAGCTGAAACTGAAGCCTATTTTGGATAGCTTCCGAAAGATTACTTTTTGGACGGGATAAAAAAGATAGAAAAAAGTTGGACTCGCTGTATTGACTTAAAGGAATGTATGTTGAAAAATAATATCAAATTTGGCCAAAAAAATGTTTTCTTGTTTCACTTATTCCAGACTTTTTATTCGCCTAGTACATAGACGGGTTCGATAGTCTCAAAATCTATACTTTGATAATTCTCAGCAAAACAAAATCTTTTCAATTATAAAAGAGATATTCGTATTTTTTGAGATACAGCAAAATTTCTTTATAGCGTCGATAAATTCCTCATACCTTGATCATTTGTTCCCTATTTTGATCAGGATCCCATCCAACTTGTGACAAAACTTTAATTCCTGATGTCTTTTGTGATCGATCAGCCAAAGATAGAGTCATCTTACGATGGGTAAATGATTCAGTTGAATGCGGCCTGAATGATAATTTGGTACGGAAAACGGATTGACCTTGAAGACCTGTTCCTTGACGAATGAACAGATGATTATGATCGCCTCTATATTTTAAATAAAAAAATTATATTAATTAAAGAAAAAAAGAAAAACAATAAGTTTTGTTTTAAAATGATGTTAGTTTACTGCTAGTATATGAGGATGTCAAAATTTCATTTCCGAGATGAAGAGACATACTTCCGTCACTCCAGCGCACAACACGAGAATTGCTTTCTTTCACGAGCTCGCCATCTTTGTTGAAAACTTCACGCCAACGCATTGTATTTTCAACTTTCAATTTCAGCCTAAAGAAAAAAAGAAATAAAAATATTTTAATATTTTACGTTATCATAGGAAAAATGAGAGTTATGCGAAAGAGTTTAGTGATGAGAAGAGTTCTGATGATAGTTCCACATTCGGAATCGTAGTGGGGGTGGGTGAAGATTAAGTCCAATCTATCTGAATGGTGTAAATTTGGAATATGTGGATTCATTTAAGGACGCTACCATATAAAATCGACTTTCTTGCAATTCTTTTAAAATTTTGAATATACATATTTATAAGTGTCCTTTATACGTAGAAATTTTTTTTCGATAGTCCTTGCGGCACTAAATTTTTAGATATTGACTATTGAAATTTCAGGCATTAACACGCGTAAACCCTATCCTGATGATGTTAAAGCGACTTGCTTTTAAATAAATTAAATCGTAATTCTTTCTGAAATTATTTTAAAAAGTGAAAATCATTAGCTGAAGAAATAACAAATATTTTTCTGTTAAAATAATAGTAGCAAGCGGTATTCGTTTTGTCTGAAAATGTTAAAAGTTAAGTATTTTGATGGTTTTCATTCTGTCTCTCCTGGCTTGGCAACGTCGCACTGCCCTGGGACATGTGGGTATCTCTGAGATATAAGTTTTTTTTTTAATGATGATGAGAGAAGGAGTTGCTAATTCAAAAGGTGCAACCCCTAAAGGCCTGGGTTGGTCCCTCCATCGTGAAAAGAAGAAGAAAGAATTTTATGGGTTGGGCGGGGGTCGAAGGTATTCGCATACGGGTCTTAAATAGCTGAAGGTTATAAGTCGGAAAGATGGTAGGCAGGGAGCGAGTTCCAAATTCTGAGGTCATAGGGGACAAAAGAGTTGGCGAAAGCGTCATTCGACTTTATCCAATTTGACAGCGAAGGGTGATGAGCGTTAGAAAACTATGTAAGCTTCTCGTAAGAGGGCATTAGGGGGGATAATTGATTTCAGCTCGACTGAACAGACACCGTGATAGTATCTGTAATACAGGGAAAGGGCAGAAACGGTTCTTTCGGTGAGCCAGGGGAGTCGAGTGAGTTGGTTAGAGCCGGGTCTCCTATTAGTTTAATTTGCTCGCTTCTGAATTGCATCCAGTGTTAACTTTGGGTCAGTGTAAATAAAAAGTCAATCATTATAACAAAATAAAACATTTATTAATACTCAATACAAATAAGTAGTAGTATATTAATTCATATGTATAAATATTTATTCATTTTATAATATAATTTGTAATAGAATTTTCATAAACTCTTTTATTTTTAACATAAAATATATAATATATAATTTAAGCGATAATACTTTTCTATTTTTTATTTTTTTATTTTTGTTTTTTTTTTGTTTAAATTTTTAATCTAAGACTTTCGTTGGGCATGTCTTTTTTTCTAGTTATTCGCGATTTCTATTTTCTAATTTTTTCGGTAAACAATTTGGCAATTGTTTCTTCACTTCCTTCTTCTATATATATTTTTTAAAATGATCATAGATTAGAAGGATAAAACAATCAAGAAGAAAGCAATTTGTGCCAGATCTGAAACGACGCAGTGAAATTATTTTTGCCATACTGCGCAAGTGAGAGAGGGGGAAAGAGCGATCTGCATCTGAGCTATATTAGGGAACGTCCTTAAGTCCAATCTATCTGAATGGTGCAAATTTGGAATATGTGGATTCATTTAAATACCTCGGAGTAGTGGTTGACTCGATCATTAAAAAAAAAAAAAGTTGAACTTTAAGAGTCATCAAAGTGAGCTCTGAAGAATGTAAACAGAAAAGTGCAATACTTTGGTAGAGCTAGTAATAATTTGAATATGAACACTGGAATTAAGGTGTATAGAACTATATTAGTCCTAGTTTTCTTACTGTCCTACAATATTATATTTCGCTGACAATATTGATAAGCGCAGCTCTTACAAAATAGATGTCTGAGAATTATTTTAAATGTGGCAGTTATACATCAATAAGTAATATGCTGGAATGTTTAGGACATATGAATGTGAAGTGATTCTTATTTTTCCAGACAATGTGTTTTGTGTTTGGTAAATTATATCAAGCGGCAGCTGCCAGCCCATCTGAATTTCACATTGGTCAACGAGATCCATGATCATGAGACGCGAATTAGAGTCGATATATTTATTGAATAGGTGAAGGATGAAAAAGACACGCAAGATTATTAGGGGCATTTTGAAGCGAAGATCTAGATTAGAATATTTTCCGCGAATAATTAAAGATATGAGATATTAGATTTTTGAAGAGAAGTGGCTTGAGATCAATCAAATGGAATTGCGTCAAACCAGTCCTCAGACTAATAAATTTATGACAAATAATAAATATTCACGTACCTTGCACGACCTTCTTCGTCCAAAGTTTCTTCCTCGTCAATTTCATCTTCATATGTTTCTGGGTCGAAAGGTCGAGTCTCAACAGATAAGAAATTGGGTAATTTTACAAAATGTAATTCCTTTCCAAGATCACATTGAATTTTCGGGATTTCGACATCAATACGTGTCTCAGGTGGCGGCTCTTCAATCGGTTCTCGTTCAGCATCCTCAAAATGTCCAAGCAAAACAATTTATTTAAAAGAGAATTAAAATTTTAAATTAAGATATTTTATTGAAATGTTAAATTTTGATCAAATGGAATTAGAAAGAATAGTAAAATAAATTCAATATTATGAAAATGATGCTACTAAATAGCAAGGGCGGATCCAGGGGGGCGGAGGAGGCGACCGCCCCCCCCGGGCAGAGGCCAAAAACGGCGGCCAAATCGACAGGGAATTTATAACAATTTTTTTATTTTAATGAACTTAAAATATGAGATATGAAATTTGTAAAAAAATTAAAAATTTTTTTTTTAAATTTTTAAAATTGAAAATAAAGTTCTATGTGTGTGGGGGGGCGTCTCTGACCCCCCCCCCCCCCCCCGCCCGCTTGGACAATTCGATCGCGACACACTTCCGAGATAAAAAGTAGATCTTATATACATCGGGCACCTTATATACATTCTCCTCCCCCCCCCCCCCCTATAAAAAATTCCTGGATCCGCCCTTGCTAAATAGTGTAAATTAATTTTTAAACTTGTTTTGGCAGAATTTAGTCCTCTCTATTATATTTTAATTATTTAAGGTAGTTGTTTCTGCGACAATACTAGCAAAGTTAATGCTAGAGTATATAAAACAGACAATAAGGATTCATAATTCATAAGCCTAAAACTTTTTGCTGTTTTATGTACTGATTCTAGCCAATCCCGTACTCGTTGACAACTCTGGCACCATTGTAAGATTGAATATTTTTATATTAAAATGACAGATAAAATACATTTTAAATTTCTAAAAAATCGTTTTGTTATTTTTAACAATGTAATCAACGCCTACGTTACACCTATGAAAATTATAATTTTGAAAAATTCTAGCGCATGGGCGCTTTATACATCTTTCGCTGGTTAAATAAATGCGTTGCTGCCAAATTGTTTTTAGTGTAAATATTTTTATACATTTTTCATTATTTATTCATTATTATCTCAGAAAGTGTGCGTTGTAACTATGAATCAAAACTGTCTTAAAAATATGTATTGGTTATTGCTTAATGTTGGTTTAGTTTTTTATTAAAATGATAAGAAGGGTTTCTTAATTATAATTAAATATATGTATGTAAATTTTTCCAATATCCTGCATAGTGCAATGTACTATATAAGTCTGAAAAACTCAATTTTTAGAAATTTAATATCTCCGGAACTATATTGTTCATAAATTTCTGGGTTTTCCCACCAATCTATGCAAAAAAAGTATTTAAATAATAATCTGCTCTAAATTTCAAAAAAAATCCTAAGAAAACGCATTTGGCGGAACAACTGCATTAATGAAATTTAAAACAAGTAAAATTTTCACACAATCCAGTGTGATAATTATTTGTTTAAAATCTATCATCTAGCTATTTAAAACAGACACCAAGCTAGCTGAAAATTATTAAAAACTAGTAGAACGGTTTTTATCTCCGCTTAGCTCTCTCTCAAACTTAGGACTAACTAAAATGTAATTATTTTTTAACAAATTCAATAACAATATTTATTTAAATCATTGGTTCCCTAACCTGGAGAGGCGATCGCCCCCAAGTGGGCGATTTGGGTTATCAGGGGGCAATAAATAAATGGGGGCGATTTGGGGGCGATGAGTATTCAAAGGGGAAAAAATTAAAAATCCAATTTAAAAATGAAAACATGTACTTCTGTTTTTTAAATGTAGGTCTTAGTTAATTATTTCACTTTGTTCTTAAAAAAAATCTGTAAAAAATCTACATTTTAATTTATTTAAGAGTAACCGGATAAAACTGATTTGGTTGTTTTATATACATAATAAATTGTTTTAAATAATAAAACTGCTTTATTATTTATACTTTACTTCAAATTAAAATTAGGCATACAATGAAATGAAAAGGGGACGATAGGTGTTAGTCAACCTCCAGAAAGGGGAGATGGGCCACACAAGGTTGGGAACCACTGATTTAAATCAAGACCGACCCTTAAATATCTTAACTCTGGAGTGTGTCAAGAAATTTGGTCGCTTGTGTGTAACTATAGTTAACCTTATTCAATCAATATAACAAAAATTAGAAAACTAATATTCATATTGTACAAGTTTAATTAATGTTTCCTAAAAAGTAAGGCATTAGAAATTTTATACTTTTCAATTCTTTGAATAGTTCCCGTATTATGAAATCAAAACTCGCAATTATTTACACTGCTTTCAAAAAATTGCTTTTTTATAGTGTTCAAATATCAGATGAACCTCTAAATGCTAGAGACTGACGCGATAAATACTGAATTATAGATATGATTCGCTGAATTATTCTGTGTTTGACTTAGTATCAGAAGGCTCCACTTTTCCTCTAATTTAATTTACTTTTTATTATCATATAGTATACCAATAAAACTAAATAAGAGGGAAAAGTGGGCAGTATTAATCAACGCTTACTAGAATCAAAAAGACAACATTGGTACAAGGTATTGCAGTTTAAACCATGAAATATGTAGACACGCCTCTGCTACTCTCCACACAGAGAAGTGAGGCCAACATCGCCTACAGATGACGTCACGTTCTCGCATAAATATTTTGTATGTTAATTTGGGATTATTGGAATCCAAAATAAATAATCTAAACTACAATAAATTTATCTCAATGTATAATAATTCCTAAAGTGGCCATGCTATTTCTGGGTGTTCCTACCTGCTTGCAGATGGCGTCACGTTCTCTAGTTGATGTTGGTTCTACCAAATCGACACCAGGCGTGTCTATATATTTCATGGTCTAAGGTACAGTGTATATGATATGGGAGGGGGACATTGTGGTCTTCAGAACCATAAAGTGCGGCCTTCTGGGCTTGTTGTGAAAATTGCTAAATTTTGTAAGGAATATGAAATATACGAAAGCTATAATTCTAAAGTAACATTTGATATCTCAGATCACACCTTAAAGATCAAATGAAGCTCAAAATATTCATGTTAGAATTCGATATCAAGACTGTGTCTCGATAAAAGAAATCTCATAGAAGTCATAAGTGTGAGCAAAAAGTTAATGAATGATAAATTTTCTTACTTTATCTTATTAATATGTTATAGTGTTATACATTTTCATGTAAATTTCGAATGTAACTATGTAATAAATAACAATATGTAGTGAAGCGCCAATAGATCTTGTTGTTAATTAGCTCTTTTTCCCTTCAAAGTAGCATCAATTCTTAAGTCAAATTGCTAAAGTAGATTGCCCACTTGTTAATTTCTTAATTTTTATAATAATTAAAGATCTTATAATGTAAAATATTAGAATAAAAAACTAAATAGCGAAATAAATAAATAAGTCTGTTTGTAATGTAAATTGTTATATTGATAGGAAAGAAATAAAAAGAGTTGACTATTGTAAATATTTGGGAATCTATTTAGATTGTAATAATATAAGATGGAACTATCACATAAAGCAAATTATCAAGAAAACCAGATATATAAATTTTGTATTATATAAGTTATGTGCAATATTGGATCCAAGGGCTATGAGGGTAATTTATCAGGCTCTGGTTGAGAGTACTATGGTATAATTGCGTGGGGGGGGGGGGGGGGGGTGTGCATATGATAATGCAATGAAACCACTTATCACTTCATACTGACTAGACTCATTAAAAAAATTAAGGTACAATCTGTCCTGGGTATTGATGAATCTTTTATTGTTAACTCTGTTGTTTATTATTATGATGTGTAAGATGATGTATAATGAACATAGTGGCAGAACTAGACATAGATCAATTGTCCTGCTAAAGATTTAAGTTAATTAATTACCCAAAATTGCCTATTTTGTGGCAATTAATTATATAATAAATGAAGAGCTAAATATTTATCTATGTTGCTATATTCTTGAAAATTGATATATTTAGCTGGAAGGACATCTAAGGCACTCCTTTGCTCATTTGTTATTGTTATGTTCTCGTATATTATAAAAGATAAACTTAAAAAGATTTTCCTAACTTTTAATTTATTTGTAACTCAATCCTTGCTCATCCACTAAACTCTTCAACATCTAAAACTAAATGGCAAACTAATAAATAAATATACCGGGTGAATTTTTTATCTTGAGACAGTCTTATAACTCAAAAACAGTGCATTATATGAAAAAAAGTTTCAAATAAAAGTTTATTTATAATGAGGAAATGCTAGTTGTTTGTCGACGAACAGCTTTCAAAATTTTGCGGTCAAGTTCTGTTTTTTAAATGGAACCCAATATACAGAAACATATTCTGAATCTGGCTAAAAACTGAACAACTTTTATTGCAACTTTTATAAGACATCAAATAATAAAATCAATCATTATTATATGATAATTAAGTTGAATGATTGTTAAAAATAATTATTATAATTTTTTTTTTGAAATAAAATTGATTTAATATTTTTTATTATTTGATGTCGTATAAAAAAAAGTTCTAAAAAAAGTTGTTCAGTTTTTTTTTGTAGATTCAGAATATGTACAGAAACATATAGGTTTCTATTTAAAAACAGAACTTGACCTCAAAATACCCTTGAAAGCTTGTTCTAGTTCGACAAACAATAGCGTAGTTTAGTTTCCCCTCGATATAAATAAACTTTTTATTTGAAACTTTTTTCATATAATGCACTGTTTTTAAGTTAAAAGACTGTCTCAAGATAAAAAACTCACTCCGGTATAGGCGATGTAGGTAAATATATTTTCAATATTGATGAATCAATTTTGAATAAACATAGTCTATAGTCAAAATGATCAAATTTCCAATCCTTTAGTGAAAATTTCATCGAAATCGGTTTATGACTCGAGTTTATCGCATGCAGATTTTACCATAAAATTCACTACAAATCTATATTTTAAGTTTTTAAATGCTTTGTATAAAAGTAAAAAATATTATGTGGACATATTTTTTGATGTTTTAGCAAATCAAATCAAAGCAATGCTTTTTATCACTTCAAATTCAATCTTTTTAGAAGAAGAATTGTTCAAAGTATCATATTGTAAAATAACAAAGGGGCCAAATGGCCCTACAGATACACAATGTTATAATAAATAAATAAATAAATATTATTATTCACAAAGAGAAACAAAGAGGTTGTCCTCTGCTTGATGCAAATAAACATACACACATATATATCGAAATTATATATTATTTATTTGTTTGAGACTATATAGTTTCGAAGACTTGATCTTCATCATCAGTCTTTTTTTAATTAAAATATTGTTTTTGATGGAGTTAATACCGTATGGATATTGAAATTTTTTTGTGATGTTTTCTTAGCTGGGAGCCAGTTAGAATTAAGGAGGTTCTTTCGCGAAAATCCACGCCAAAAGTTTTAGTCTCGTAACCACTCTATAAATATGAAAGGAACTAAAATTTTAGGGTATTTTCTTTTTTACCTGACTGTCCACTCACCCTAAGAAATTTACAGATACACACATACTTGCCGGTCGTTTCCAAGCCATTGTGCTTATATCCTCCACGAAAAATAGTCGCCCAAATATGTTTGTTTTTTGTTTTTTATCAAAACTACATGGTAAGCAATTTCAATTTTTTTTTAAGTTACTCGGAATATATTATTCTAACAAATATTAGTTTTTCATCAAGATGGTGATAGTCCTTCAATGAAAAACAAATTAAATGATTTCATATCCCCCACCCCCTTTCCCTATCTACTGTTAAAAATGTCATTTTTAATTGCAATTATTTCATGTTTGGTGTGGTAAATCGTCTTCAAATTTTAACAGTATGTGTATTATGCTTTTAATGACTTATATTCCAAGTTTCAAAGACTTCTTGAATTTTTGCATTTGTGAAAGAATTACCTTAAAATCATCTTTGGGTTCACATTCATATTTAAACACATGCATCCCTTTTCTTGTGACAAAAAACAGATTGACAATGGAAGGTTGGTTTTCCTTTTTTTCCTACTTCCTCTTTATCTAAAATTGTTTGTTTTGACAGAAAACATTCTAAGCAAATTGCTATTAGATAACTCAATTTTTCCGTTCAAACAAAGTTGAATTTTTATTGAATGATTTCAAAATTTCTAACGATTCAATTGCGGTAATTAATTTTGGGTTTCTTTCTGTTTTTATTAATCTAATTCCTGTGCCTTCCGAAAAGAGTGATTGTTTGAATTTAAATGTTAAATGTTGAACAAGTTCAGCTAGTGAATTCTCTTTTTTCTGATTTCTAAAATTCTAAAGTGTTCGCTTAATCGAATTTTCAGATTCCTCTCTGTTTTTCCTACGCAGATCGCGCTCTGCCACCTTTGCATTCCAAACTATAAACTCCTTCTTTTTCTATATTGGGCAATTTGTCCTTTGAACCTAATTCTTTTCCCTAGAGTAATTGCGTTTTGAATACTGTGTTGAATCCTAATTTTTTCATTTCTGTTTTAATTTTTTCCGAAATTTGTCCATAATATGGGAGAACTATCTTAGGTTTTCTTTTTCAATTTTGTGAATATATTGATCTTAAGGGTTGATTTTTTAATTTAATCAAGCAGAGGACAACCTCTTTTGTTTCTCTTTTTTGTGAATCAACAACTCTGCTACTCTCGGCAAAACAAAAACTTGTCAATTTTCAATCATATTATTATTACGTAATACTTTTTTTTTTATTTGATGCTATTAATTAGATGGATGTTTCACCTCAAATCCAAATCCATTTTCGCCTCTATTATCCCCATCGTCATCATTATCAACTCTTCGTTCGTCGTCTCCAACTCTTCTGACATCATCCTTAAATCAAAATAAAATAAAGAAAATTAATATTATTAAATTTGTTTCATTAATTTCATCCATACTTAAAATTTTTAATTGAAATCATAGGGAGTTGGATAAGAATTCACCATAAACAGAGTTTTATTCTTTAATGTGTCAAACGTTTTTGTTAATATATTTTTGATAATTTTTAAAAAGTGTCGGTTCAAGATGAAACATTTTTACTTACTTATTATTTTATTTTTGACTTCTTCAGCGACTCACTAAATAATTAAATTCATAAAGAATAAAATAAAAACTTTTCAATAAATAATTCAATTGTCTGGATGCTGTTGAAACTATGAGATAAAATATATCAATCAATCGTTCCTCGTTAAAATACATACAATCAAAGTTAAAGGTAGTTGTTTCGCGACAATACTAGCAAAAAGTTAATGATAGAGTATATAGAACAGACAATAAGGATTCATAATTCATAAGCCCAAAACTTTTTGCTGTTTATGTACCACTACTAGCCAATCCCGTGCTCGTTTGACAAATCTGACAACACTGTCCGAGCTTGTATATATTCTATCATAGAAATTTCAGATAAAGTACATTATAAAGGGAGATTTATAAAACAAAAAATTCTTAATAAGCGATTGAAAGCTGTGCAAAAATGGCTGAAGCGAAAAAACGTCAAAAAAATTACTAAAGTTAACCCAGTTTTTAGGTTAAATAAATGCGTTGTTGCCAGCTTGTTTTTAGTGTAAATTTTTCATTATTTGTTCATTATTATCTCAGAAACTGTGTTGTAACAATTAATTAAAATTTCTTAAAAATGTATTAGTTATTGTTTAGTGTTGGTTTAGTTTTTTCATAACAATGGTAAGAAGAGTTTCTTAATTATAATGGAATATATTATCAACTTTCCGATATCCTCTATAGTGGAATGTATAAGAGTCTGAAAAACTCTATCTTTAATATCTCCGAACTATATTGTTCGTGGTTTTGCCACCAATCAATGCAGAAGTATTTAAATAATAATCTCTCTAAATTTCAAAAAATCCTAAGAAAACTCATAATTCAATATAAGACAGTCACAACAATCTTTTGTTCCAACAAATATCACATTATAATTTATGGAATTGGTGTTTTATGATACATATATTTGATGGAACAAAAGACGATTGTGAATGTCTTAATTAATTTTGAATTTTAGCTTTGATAGTAAGCTATTAATGTATTTTAAAGAGAAAAGATTGATTGATATGTTTCATCTCATATAGTTTCAACAGCATCAGACGAGGAGTTATTTAGTGAGCCGCTGAAGAAGTCAAAATAAAATGAGGAAATGTTCGACACATGCAAGAATAAAACTTTGTCATAATTTAATACTCATCCAAATCTCGATTCCAATTAATTAAATTTATTTATAGAATTAATAAAGAAAAAGAAAAAGGAAATTTACTTCATCGTCACTCCTTTTCCGTGGTTCATCATCAGATGAGTCCTTGGTTTCTTTTTTTCCACCCTCTTCTTCAGAGGAAATATCATCAGCGTCACCAAAAAGGGCCTCAGCAGTAGCTAAAAAGAACATGTCATTAAATTAAGTTCCATCCTTCCAATACAATTGATAGAAAATTCATGATTTTGATTCTCCTAGATCAGGGTTGATCCAACCAACCTTTACCTTTTTTACTTACACGGGCCGCATTTGAATAAAACAAACGCCTGGGCCGCAGATAAAATATAGTAATTCTATTGATATTTTTAATCAAACATGATAGTTAATCAAGTAGAATATAATATCCACCATGACATAGAAACAATTTTTTTTTTAATTACTCCGAATATATTATTCTAACAAATATTAGTTCTTCATCAAGATGGTGAAAAGTCCTTCACGAGAAAAATAAAATAATGATCATTTTCCCACTCTTCCCAATCTACCATATGTAAAAATTTCATTTTTAATTGCAATTATTTCATGTTTGGTAAATCGTCTTCACACTTTAAGAGTGTGTTTATTATGCTTTTAATGAGTAATATTCCAAGTTTCGAAGACTTCTTGAATTTTTGCATTTGTGAAAGAACTACCTTAAGAGGATGAAAGTGACGTTTCAATAAATTTCTTTTATTTAGAATTTTATTTCCCTTGCTGCCTTCCATTAATTCTCCATTGAAGAGAATTTAAATTGTAAATAAATTAATAATTTATTATTTTTAAGGGCCTCCACATCTCTTATAGCCTTATCCTCTTATAGCCCTCAGGATCCGGTTGAGTGCCTTGTGGGTATGGCCACAGCAGAATGTTGTGAAACCTAGTATGCTGCGACCAAGAATAAAGTAATAATAATAACAAAAAAAAAAAAGAAATACCACATGTCGTCCAAATAATAAAAATAAATAAATAAATACACTGGGAAGAATAAATAAATAAACAAATAAATAAAACAAAAAATAAATAGTTAGAATATGAATGGGTTTGAAGAAATTGTTGTTAAATTATTTAAAAATAAATAATTTAAAAAAATGATAAATAAATAAATAGGCAGAAACTGCCATGGTCAAGAAAAATAAATATTTGCCTGGGAATATGGGCAAATTAATTAATCAATAATAATATTAGCTTGTCAAGTTGAATTTACTAATTCAGTGGTATTTCTTTGTGCCTCAAATAGCATTATGGGGACTAACGTTGTACGGTTTAACTTTGGTTGTTTTTGGTGGAAAATTGATTAAATTACTACGAAGGGCTCAAGGTGAATGTTTCAACAGAAGGTTCCTTTTCGGAAAGATCTCAGGGAGAGCGGGGGTGAGAATTAATTGAAAATGGCAATTAATTTGTTTTCGGTTCTACTGGGTAAAATATTAAATATTTGTATTTGTAAGTGTTTTTGTTTCTCTTTCGTCCTTATTGTATTTTGTTAGAGTTCGTGGCTGTGATGAAACTGTAATAGGATTTGTCTGAAACTTTTGGGTCCAGGCACGTTATAAATTCACAGAAGCAAAAATTTTTTATTTTTTGACAAGGCTTGGTTCGATCACATATGTACCGCATTTTGTGTATAACTCCTAATTGACTGAAGATGGCCAAATAAAATTCAGCCAAAACGTCTTATTAAAGGTGTTTTATTGAACTCCAGTGATTACATCTTTACGCTGATACCTCCTCCTTCATCTAGTACACTTATTGTATTTTATCTGAGGAGTTCGTTTTTATATAGAACCCTTTATAGAAATCATGTTAGTGGATTACCTCCGCTCGCTTTGCCGCTGCTTCTAATTCTTCAGCTATTTTCTCGTCTTCACTCCCGGATTGGATTCTTGCTACACGTTTATGTTTTTTCTGACGAATCGATTCGGATGTTTCAGATTCACTCCCACTATCGGAAGCTATAGTTCGCTTCTTGATTTTTCTATGAAGAATATTTTAAATAATAATAAAAATAAAAATATTAATTATAATAAATTTGTTTAACACTCCTATTCAGGATGTTTTTTTAAGGAATAAATTCGATCAAATGGTGAGGTGTTTATTTGGTTCTTAAGAATCCATCAGAATCCTGGATTATCACAAAGATAAAGAAACAAAATACCAGTGAAGCGCATCAAAATTAATCTTTGGAGTCATTAACATTACGTTCCCTTAATACGATTTTTGTAATCCTTTTTTTAAACTTTGAATACACATATTTATAAGTTTTAAAAGAGAGATTTCAATCAATCTTTAGGACAAATTCTTTGAATTCTTTCGATTTTTTTAAAAACATTCCACCATTTTCAAAATAAGCTGACGTGGGTTTTGATATTCAAACTAGTTTTTGAGCTAGCTCGTCCACAAAAATTTGGTAACGTACAGACTAACGGACAACCAACCAGACAAACTTAATAGACTAACAGACACAGCAGATAAATACTATTATTCTGAAAATATAATTTTTCGATGTTTCATTTATGAGCTTTTTGTAGAGCGAATGTCATGGTTTCAATTTTTTTTAATCAAAATAGTTTCAGCTGCTTTTGAGATATTTCGAAAAAAGAAGGAAAAAAAAACACTTTTTTTTTATGCATGATTACAATACTTGACCATACCCCGTATGGTAAAGTAAAAAGATACTCAAATCATTAGTTTTATATTTATAAGTGTCCTTTATACGTATAAATTTTTTCAATAGTCCTTGCACTAAATTTGTAAATAGCTGACCTTTGAAATTTGCATATTTAACACGCGAACCCTATCCTGATTGATGTTAAAGCGACTGTTTCTTTAAATAACAATCGTAATTTTCTTGAAATTATTTTGAAAACTAAGAATCATTAATTGAAGATATAACAAATAATATTTTCCTGTTAAAATAATTGTATCAAGCGGTATTCGTTTTGTTTGAAAAATATTAAAAGTTAGATAATTTTGATGGTTTTCGTTTTTTCTCTCATGGCATGGTGAGAGATGGCGACTTGGCAACGTCGAATTGAAATTACTCAATTTTTCCATATTCTAAAACTTCTGCAGCTGGCATTTTGAGATTTTAGCTAATTTTCAACTTTGAATCTGTTTCATTCTAATTTTGCATTGAGCTGTTTCTATGAAGTGTTTTTTTTATTTCGGTTTTAGTAAGAATGCAATGTTGGTAGATCTGGAGAAACGGATGCAGTGAAAAAGTATGGCTTTTCGGTGCTGGGGAGAGGGGAGGAGTGAATCGTATCTATATTAGGAACGTCTCAAGGAAGAAGGATGGAAAGATCTCAAAACATGGAGTTTTTTTATAAATTGTATCGAGTATAATAAAATTAATTTTAACAGTTATTATGAAATTATAATACTATAATACTAATATATAATATTATAAACTATGTATAATAAATTATTTTTAACATTTATTAAGGAAACTAGCTAGGCAAGATTAATTTAATAAAAAGGAATTTTTGGAGAGTTACTTGCCAAAGTAATCGGATGTTAGTTTTTTTTATAAAGAAGAATCAAATATTATTTAGTTCTTTCTTTATGTGGAAATATTTTTATTTTGGGCTGACCACCATGGCCAATCGAGGCTCTAGGAGGAATTATTGATTTTATCTCGTGAGAAGAAAAGCCATGATTATGTTAGTGATGCTTATGTACAATTCGCATCTTTTCAGCTCATTTTAAGGCTTGAGGTGAGGCGAAACATTAAAAGGATTCGTAATCAACAGAATAATAATTTATTTAAGGTATTACCGTATTTCTGGTTCGCTATCACTTCCTGATTTTTTTTCATCTTCATCACTGCTAATTCGCTTTTTTTTCGATTTTCTTTCATCATCTAAAAAAAATAATAATAATATTTTATTAAAAAGAGCTTTTATCAGATTCAGTCCTAAACAAAATAATTATAATAATATTTTTATAATGATATAGATTAAAAAAAGTCTAATTTTGATCTAAAAAAAAAATAGAACTGATGCAAAATGTTTGAACTGCAAGGTCCAAAACGAGGCAATTACAAAGTGAAAAGAGAAGAACCCAACCCATCTACTAAATAGAACCGTTCCAAGAACATTGCTTGAAGGTTTAATTAAACGAATTTTGATTGTTTTTCTAAAGGAAATGAAAGAAAAAGTAAAAAGTTTTTTCAGGACTAGGTAGAGTCTCCGCCAAATTTAATGGCTTTTTTCTGTCTGGATTCTAACCCCTACGATAACATAAGAATGGAAGATCATTTAGAATTCTTTCTGGTAACAAAATGATATTGATACAAGAAGATATTACACCATTAATCTGGAGAGAAAAAGAAGAGGGAGAAATTTCAAGAGTCGAATAGATTCTAAATCTGGATATGCCTCTTGAAAGAGTGAAATTTGTAGATTACGGGTAAGACGGAGGAGAAAAAAGAGGTTAGATTTGTACCCGAATTGATTACAAAGGTGTGTTGAATTTTTGAAAATCACGTGGTTCAAGCAAATGAGTCTTTAAGGGAAATTATTGATTAATAGGTAATGAGCTTAAACACAAGTTTATAAACTGACCTTAGTGCCAAGTTCCAACTTTTAGCTGAGTGAGTTTTAGTTTGTAGAGATCGAGAAGAATCTTAAATAAAGTTTTCACTTTTCCCTCCAATTGATCCCTTTAAATATAATTTTACTTAACTTTATTATTAATATAATTAAGAACATTATGTTTGGCAATAATTTACCAGAGTGATCGGATCCCGCGGCGCTCTTTCCCGACCCTTCTTTATCGGATCCATCTCTTCGTGCTGGCGAGCCAGAATGCTGAGATCGTGGACTCGAATGTTTTGAACCTGGACTGCCCGAATGTTTAGATCGAGGGCTTGAATGCTTAGATCCAGGGCTTGAATGTTTAGATGCTGGGCTTGAATGTTTAGATCCTGGACTTGAGTGTTTGGATCCTCGGCTTGAGTGTTTGGATCCTGGGCTTGAGTGTTTGGATCCTGGGCTTGAATGTTTGGATGCTGGGCTTGAATGTTTGGATGCTGGGCTTGAATGTTTGGATCCTGGACTTGAATGTCTGGATGCCGGGCTTGAATGTTTGGATGCTGGGCTTGAATGTTTGGATGCCGGGCTTGAATGTCTGGAGGCCGGGCTTGAATGTTTGGATGCCGGGCTTGAATGCTTGGATACTGGGCTTGAATGCTTGGATCCTGGGCTTGAATGTTTAGATCCAGGGCTTTTAGAGCGAGGACTTGAATGCTTAGATACAGGACTTGAATGCTTAGAAGCAGGACTTGAATGCCTAGATCCTGGACTTGAATGCCTAGATCCTGGACTTGAATGCTTAGATCCTGGACTTGAATGCTTAGATCTAGGGCTTGAATGTTTCGAACCCGAATGATGTGAATGAGGGCTCGAATGTGCACTAGAATGATGACTTGTACGTTGCGAGTGAGGACTTGAATGTCTGGATCCCTCTTGGGGACTTCCTGAACGTCTGGAACGTCTTGAACTATGACTGGTGGCTGGGGAAGCCGATCCAGATCGTGCTGGACTTTGGGATTGAGCCCTTAAAAAGAGTTATAAAAAAAAAATTAAATAAGTTTATTTTAAAATCACCTTGGATTTGAGGACGCCTTTTTGAGGTTCCTACTGAAAATTTAAGACCCACTGTTTTACACCATACCTGTTATCTGCCAAACTGACGACATTAATAATTCTACAGAGTTCTAAAGAGTGACACATTTTTAGCCCTCTCATCATTTTGGGTAGCTAATTTTTGCACCAGCAGTACTAGAGGTATCTAAAGGTTAAAACTCTGAAAAATTTGGTTCTGAAGAGGGAGTTTTAATTTTTGCCTTCCTCACACCCCCCCCCCATTATTTTGAGTAGCTATTTTTGTACGAATAGTGGGTTCAAAAAATTAAATCTACAAAATTTTGTTCAGATCAAATAAAAGGACTAGAATTTTAATTGTTTGCCTTCCCCACTCATTTTGGGTGGTTTGGCTTCATTTACTTATTTATAAATGTAAAAAGTGAAACAATCACTTGAGTAGTGAATTCATAAAACAGATAGAACAGATAATCACCATGAACAAAAATTTACCGCAACTTTTCTCACAAATAATGGATTTTAATCAAATAATAATAATAATTTTATAATTACATGATAACTATTAATTGAAAAATCATTAATTTAATTATAAAATGTCCATAATAAAATTATTTAATTAATGTTATAAAAGTAGTTTGAAAATCCAGCACCTGAGGATGCAAGCATCAATTCAGAGCCTTTCATTTGAATACCAATTGACTATTACGAAGGAGGCGCTGAACCTTTCAAATTAGTCTGGCGTAAATACCAAGACTAATGGTGATGATCAAATCGTGATATTTCAGAAAAAGCCACTATTTATATTATTATTTGATCATTTTTTTATCTTCTTCTTCTTTTAAGTGTCATATCAGGTCTCCCTGACATTTCGGCTCCTCTCCACATATACCTGTGCTGAGTGTGTTTAGCTGTTTTTTACACAGATATACGAGACCTACTTTACGCCGGTTCCGAACGGCCAGTTTGGGAGGTTACTTTGGCAATTATACTCTTTGGTAGGTTGCCATTGCTTTCCAAGAGGAGGCGGCCGCAACATCTGATCTGTCGAGACTCAGTCTCAAACAAGCGTACTTTGTTGGCGACCTCGACTTCAGCCACTGACCCACAGTCGCCTTTTTTATAGTTTTGTTTAAGGTGCCAGGATTTTGTCGAGAAATTTCACGTTTTCAATTCACTTAAGTAAGTTTTAAAATAATTAATTAAATTTAAGAGGATTTAAGGAAAATCAAAACAAAATTAATTTGTTTGACATTTCTTTTATTTAAGACTTAATCGTGAAACAATTGATTCAAGAACTTGAATAAGTTTCAAATAAAAAGAATCATAATTAGATTAATTTTATTTTGAATTAGACCTGTTGGTAAGCAATAAGTCAAATCAAATTATTAAAATTTTTATTTTTATTTTATTAATCTGAAATTTGACTGAATTTTGAAATTGATAATAGAAAAACATTTTCTAGCTTTTATTAAAGTTTAGAAAAAGAGCATAATAGGGAAAAGAATTTTACCTTGAAGACGGCGAAGCTGGACTATGGGATGATCTAGAAGTTGGCGAGCCAGATTTTTGAGAGGCTGCCTCTGGGGGACTGGGCGACCGTGAAGAAGCTCCAGTACGACTTCCCGATCTTTGAGATTGAGCACTTCCAGGTCGAGAGCGAGAGCTTTGAGAACCAGGGGACTAAAAAAAACAAACAATTCAAATAAATAATTAAACAAAGAAAATAACAATTTTGAAACCAAACTTCACAGACATATACAATACTAGCTACGCTCGGGCCTTCGGCCCGGCGTCACATGGCCCCTAGCTTAAGATGGAATAAATTAAATCTGGTTTTATTTTCATCACTTAGCTACCTTGTAGCTTTAAACCTTTTAATTATTTCAAATTTTAATAGGTTGGAGTTGGTGGAGTTGTGGTGTTTCTCTATGAAATTTTATTGACTTGAACGTTTATTTGGACTACTTTTTGATAAAACTCTTAGATTTATAGATATCCAGCATTTTCCATGACAGGTTATGATCCGAATCCTCAGAAGTGTCATGGAAAATGCTGCATATCTATAAATCTAAGACTTCTATCAAAAAAAGTAGTCTAAGTAAACGTTCAAGTCAATACAATTTTCTAGAGAATGTGACGGAAATCAAGTTTCTAGGATGAGTGGTTTTCATTTTATGAAGGAAAAACTGCGATTTTTTGAAGAAATAGATCATTTCCTGTTATAGAAAATGTTGGATATCTATAAATCTAAGATTTTTAACAAAAAAGGGGTACAAGTAAAGGTTCAAGTCAACAAAATTTCCTAGAGAATGAGATAGGAATCAAGTTTCTAGGATGAGTGGTTTTCATTTTATGAAGGATAAATTGCGATTTTTTGCAAAAAATTGCAGTTTTTCAAAACTTCAACCACATTGCGGCACGGATTACCATTTATCTAATTAAGATGAAACTTTGTTTGAATTGTAGCAAATTTAATCTAGTTTAAAAATGTATAGAATGGTCTTTGTTGAAAACCTGCTCCTTCATGGTCAAAATGGAAAAATATCAAAAAAAGTGCGAATTTTTGGGTGATCCGGGGTGGGGTGGGGGGTGGGGGGCTGCCGAGGTCGAAAATTTGGATTTTGCGCTTGAGCCCGAACGGTTGGTCGGAGAAAAAAACCTAAACAATGAAATTTGTAGAAAATTTTATGAATTTTCATTTTAAATAGGAAGGTTATTTACGAAAAGTTGATAGTTTTCGAGTTATAAGCAAAAAACCATCAAAAAATGGAAATTTTCACTTTTATTTCCATTTTTTACAATGTTGTGCCAGGAAATTTTGGTGGAGATTTGGATTCTGCTGCGCCCCAAAAAACATATATATGCAAAAAATCAGAACTACCCCAAAATTTTCCTGATAAAAACACAATTTGACTGGACTAATAGGCGTCCGCAGGAATTTTCTCAATGGGGAATCAGAGTTTGAAAGCCAGAGGGAGGGGCAGAGTTCCCCTTGACCCCCTGCGGACACCCTTGCTTATTATTATATAAAATAAAATTATTTAGTTACTCTGGATTGTGGACTCGCAGGATTAGAATTACTAGCATTTGTTTTTGGTGATGGAGGACTTCGAGATCTTTCAGGAGATCCGGAAGAATAGCTTGGAGATCGGCCTGGAGTAATAGCGGGTGTATTAGCGCCCCTCGAATCATCATCGCCAGAAGTGCGTCCTGGAGTTGGGGCTACACTACGACTCGTGGCGCTACGACTACTGCTACTACTACGGCTGTCCGAACCTAGACAGATAGAAAACAATGAGATTATTTCTAAAAAAAATAAAGGTAAGATTCAAAACGAACCAGATGAATATAAAGCAACTGTAAACAAATAAATATTTTGAAATTAGATAAGTGAGTTTTCACTTTCACGATCAATTCCTGTGAATCAATAGTAATAGACTGATGAAGAGGGCAAAGGCCTTGAAACTATAGTCTCGTTATAAATAAATTTACAAATGTATTATTCCAGCAGAAGACACACTCTTTTAAGCCTAGTAGACACTGAGGAATTTTGTTCCGAAACATTGTATGGGAAGTGTTTAAAAATGTTTCTGAATAGCCCCGATACAATGTTTCTCTGTACCTGGGATGTTCGAAACTGTTCAGATACATGTTCCTTGTTTACAGGCCAAATGGAAAACAAAATACAATTTTTCGCAACATTAATTATTGACAAGTAGTGTGAACGTGTTCAATGACAGTTTGTATACAAGTTATCTATATTTTAACTCGATAGGTTTTATCATCGTTATTACCACTTTCAGGGCCAGTTGTATGTCGGTTGGTAAACTCTTTTTAAACGTTGGCAAAGGGTAAAGCCTTAGAATTCACCTTGTGCCCGGTGGGATGGCCAATCAGATGACAGGCACTTTCATTCAAGGTGAATTCTAAGGCTTTACCCTTTGCCAACGTTTAAAAAGAGTTTACCAACGTACATACAACTGGCCCTCAGGGTCAGCCATGTGGACTATTGAGACGACGCTTAAATTAATTTAAGATTTACATTATAATGTTTGCTTGTGGCACATTGCATGTATTGATTACAAGAATAAAAATAAAAGGAGAGACGTTGGATCATTTGGAAAAAAAAATTCGAAGTACATAATGGAAGCCGCAATTGCTGCTTGTGAAGCTATGTTGAACTGGTTGATTTGAGCTTCCAGTTGGAAGAGGAATAATGTATCGCAACAAATTGTTCCTGAACAATGTTCCCAAATATTGTTCCGATACAATGTTTCGGAACAAAATTCCTCAGTGTATTAGGCTTTTTGTCTCCTTTAATTTATAAAAATTCTGCTACTCTCGGCAAAAAGAAACTTTAAATTTAAGAGTATTTTAGTGTTTAGGAGTGAGAAATTAATATAAATTATCTTTTTATGTTTAGCTCCTTCGTATTAATAATAGAAAATTTTGAAATGGATAAATGAAATTTAATAAATGTTCATGTTGAATTATTTATTATTGTTACTAGTTTCGCCATTGTTTGGTTCATCAGACCTATTTACATTTTTTGTTTATAAAATTTTTTTTGATTGAACAATACATTTCACTGGGAAATCACAGATAACATATCACAGTTCCAGAAAGAATACATTCGACGAGAGACAGTCCAAGAGTTAAAAAGTGGTTAAATATTTAAAAAATAGTATCTCCATGTCAAATCATATCCCCAAGGAACGATCTACCATGATCGACTGGCTATGAACCCGAATTACCTCTTGATATTAATGAGATGTCTATTTTTAAAAAATTTATTTTGAATGCATGTACGGGTGTGAAACCTGGACAATTAGAAAAGCGGAGAGAAAGAGATTAGAGGCTTTCGAAATGTGGTGCTACAGGAGAATGATGAATATCAAATGGATGGATAAAATTACAAATGAAGAAGTTCTTGGAAGAACTTTGTGGAAGAGTCTGAAGAAGAGAAGAGGTCAGATGATGGGGCACACACTGAGACATGGGGGACTGCTTAGGGATATCTTGGAGGGGAGGTGGGAAAGAAAAGGGGAAGGGGAAGACCCAGATTAGAATATTTCAACCAAATAATTGGGGGATATGGGATGCTAGACATTTAGAGAGGTCAAACAGCTGGCGGGGGACAGAGTCGAGTGGAGACGGATTGTTGCATCAAACCAGTCTTAGGACTGTATACTCAATGATGATGATGATGCAAAAATAGATCTATAATTACAGTTTTATATTTTCCATGCCCCATTATAGAAATCGGCGAATTCATAGTCTTGTTGTTTATTTAATATATTTGGTTCATTGTTTATAAAAAGACTTTCCACAAAAATCTCTTAAAATTGTTGTCTTTGTAAACAGTTTTAAAATTATTCTTGTCAAGCTCATGCTCCGTTAAAGCTGTGTGGTTGACATTTTTATTTGTAACATTGAGATCATGTTGATACAATCGTTGATTTTTGTTCTTTGTCGTTCCGATATATGTGCTATCACAACTCCACTGGTATTTGTATACGATGTTGAATTCATTGTTATTGTTGGTGCCTTCATAGTTGGAAGTAAACATTTTTTGTATTTTGTTGTCACTGGTGTTGCATATTTTTATTGTTTTGCCTGCTATTTTTGCATTCAAAATAAATTTTTTAAAAATAGACATCTCATTAATATCAAGAGGTAATTCGGGTTCATAGCCAGTCGATCATGGTAGATCGTTCCTTGGGGATGGATTTGACATGGAGATACTATTTTTAAATATTTAACTCTTGACTGTCTCTCGTCGAATGTATTCTTTCTGGAACTGTGATATGTTATCTGTGATTTCCAGTGAAATGTATTGTTCAATCAAAAAAATTTGGAACAATGTACAGACAAAACGTTAATTTTATATATATATATATAGATAGATTATTCTCAGGTTTGCAAGTTGAAGGATCATTAAAGGATATAAATCAAACCAAATCCAATTTGGAATATATGGTGATTACTTCAACAATGAATAGATCTAGATGGTCGTTTTTTATTCATTTATATTTATATATATATTGCAAAGAAATGAGTATCTAATTTGAGAAAGAAAGGATTGAATTTTTTCTCAAAATCAACTTGCAATATTTAATCATTTTATTAACGAAAATTGATAAGACTTAAATTCATTTTCGTTTTTATATTTCTATTTAGAAAACAATCAATAAAATTCTTTCAATATAATATTTTATAAATTAGATTAAGGTTTATTTTGGTGATTGGTTAAAAAAACATGCGGTTCTATTAATGTTTTAAATCAATTAAATAATTATATTTATTTTATATTCACCGTCTGATTCTCCATCACTCGAATCTCTTTGAGGAGACATTTTTAATAATTAAATTATTATATAAAAAAAAAATTAAAATTCCTTTATAAAAATGTTTTCAAAGAAACTTTGCCCAGTTGTCATCACAAATTACAAATCCAAAGGTTTTCTATTTTTGTTTGAGGCGCGTCAGACGACCAACTAAACAAAATTCAATTCAATCATAAAATAAAATAAATTAATAAAATGAAAATGTATACGTTTACTATATAAAAATACAAAAAATTATATAATTAAAATTAATTTAATATTTTTAACTTGTAATCTAATGAAAATGATTTTTAATTTTATACTTTTGACAGTCGCCTGGGATTTAGCGTTGCCAACTTAGCAAATTTTCCGCTAAATTTAAATAAATAAATAAATCTTTATTCCTCGACCAAGTCCTTGGTCTAAGGTCTAGGTCCTCCAAATATCAATACAATCTAGCTACAATACATTAACAAACATCAATACAAATTAACTACAAATTTGAGAAAAAATAAACAAGTAAAAAAAAAAATAAGCTGACGTGTTCTGATGTGGCCATCCACTTGACTTTACCATACAACCTGGGCCCTAAAATTATTTATAATCATGTAGGTGGGGGGTTAGTTTTTGCATTTTTATAATTCTGGGGTCCCACTGATTGTGTATACAAAATTTGGTTGAATTTGCTGAAATGGTCTATATTTTTAATTTTTAACCCCCCTCCACCCCTTAATTTTGGGTCGATATGCAACAAAATCTAACCAGCTCTTAATCTCAATGGACCAAAACTACGTGTGAAATTTGGTTTCGATATTCAAACTAGTTTTTGAGCTAGCTCGTCCACAACAATTTGCTAACGCACAGACTAATGGACAACCAGACAACCAGACTAACAGACATTTTGACAAAACAATTATTATCCGAAAAATATAATTTTTTCGATCTTCACTTATTAGGGCTTTTTTTGTAGAGCGAAATGCCATTGTTTCGCTCAATTTTTTTAATCAAAATAGTTTCAGCCGTTTTTGAGATATTATGAAAAAAAAACACTTTTTTCATGCAGGATTACAATACTTGACCATACCCTTGTATGGTAAAGTAAAAAAAAAAGAAAAAATAGAAATGTATGCTCATTAACAAATAACATGACCATAGGTTTCCATCAAAAGACAAAAAGTAATTTTACAAATTTCGCGCAAAAACCCGATTCCAGGAGCAATCGACGCATTAGCCATCCCGGCATTTGCCATAAATTGTTAAGGAAACCTGATCAAAAACTTAACAAGGATTACCTCAGCTAATCTCTGCTTGTGAGAACTAAATAAAATTTTGTACAACTCTAGGGCATTAGGACTGGACAAAATGTATAATGAACTTAATCATGGGAAGGGGGGCAGAGTACTATAATCCCAAGTAGTAATAGATAGACTGTTCCACAAATCAATGCCAGATCCTAGAAATGAAAATGCAAATCTACATATATATTAATATCTGAATTAACTAACTTGTAATTTGACTTATTTGAACTGAAAATAGGGTTAGAAAATCTCATTTAGCGTTTAGCGGAAATTCGGGCTTGTTTAATATATTTTTTATTGAATAATTGCAGGCTCGTCGAGAGGGGAGGGCAGCCGGGGCAATTGTTTTAATGCCCGGGTCCGTAAGTGCCCCGTATTTCCACTGTTTATCATTGTTCTACTAAAATCTAGTTTTATCATTTGAGTTTTTGTTTTTATATTTTATATATAAGTATATATCATCGCCTTTGAGCAGTGGTCGTCAAACTGCGGCCCGGGGGCCGCATGCGGTCCGTAGCCGGTATTTGTGCGGCCCGCGACATAGCTATTCCCGATAGTATTTGTCATGATATGGTATCCTACTTGAAGGAATATTTTTCAGAAATTCAAAAAAGATTTAATGATTTGATAAATATTAAGAACTGTTTTATTCTTGTAGAAAACCCTTGGCATTTTTAAGACAATGATATGAAATTATTCAGTCAGTTTGAATTTCCTAAAACTCTGTTGATGAACGAACTCATTGAATTAAAATACAACACACAACTCAAAGCTCATTTCACATTTCATTGAACATCGTGAAAAGCAGGAACACATTGAATTTTGGGAAAATATGCCTATTAACTATAAAAGTTTACGAGACTGCGCACAATTTATTTTGACAATATTTCCTTCTACATATCTCTGGGAATAATTCCAAGACACAACTTCTCTAAAAAAGCCACTTTATTTTAGCTCTGAAAACCTGATTAAGTTTCAATTAACTGTAAATTTGGATTTTTAGTTGCTTAGTCAATTGAGTTGGCAAATGAGTGTGACTTTACAGGTTGCTATATTGGCATACAAAATTTATTGGGGTATCGCGTTTTGACAGCTCATAAAAAGTGTATCAATTGATTGGTGGTGTCAACTACCCAATTCATAAGTATGCGGCCCGCACATTGTTCTATGTGGCCCTTGACCAGAAAAGTGTGACGACCACTGCCACTTAGAGTGTAAACCTGCAAACTCACAACAAGGAAATTTTACAGGGCAGACAAAAAACAAACAAAATTTAATTATTGTTGTTATTGAAAGAAACTATTTTTCACATTTTTTCTACAACTTATGATCATGGGCGTAGTTAGAGAGGGGGCAAGGGTGACAGTGCCCCCCCCCCCCTCTTACAAAACTCATTGGCCCCCTAGAAAAATAAACAGTATTGAATAAATATACTGTTTCACTGTATCACTTATGTATTGATTTAAACTCTTTTGGGCCCTAGGCAAAATCTTTATTTCGGGCCTCTACGTAAAAACATAAAATATATTTAATACATGTAGGTATATAAATAGTTCGATTCAATTGCCTCTTTTTCAAATGCTCATTAAGAAATGGATCGAATTCGGAGAGTAGTTCAATCGACATTAGAAAATTTCTATTTCGACTGGAACCTAATATTTCGTCAGATCCTCTTGAAGGAAGACCACGACTCGTTAACTTTTTAGCTAATACTATTCTTAACACTAACATAAATTGTTTTGATTAGGACATCTTATTGTTTTTAAAGTTATTATCGAATTCTTATGTTGAAATTATCTCTCATGTTGCTCAACAAATTTGTTTACATTCTACCAATCATTGAATCCTTTTTTAGAAAATTGCGAATCTTTACTGAAAAGACGACAAGGTCCGCAGAAAATCCTTCCAGAATATTCAGAATAAATTATCCAATTTCTTATGAAAGATTTCAGGTAATAGATTCAAATTTTCTTAGAAAATCATAAGATGGTGCATCTATTAAATCTGATGTAATGGATTATTTTTAATTATATGTCAGAAGGGTTGATAGGAATTTTACAAATTCAGATAACAATCTTTGAGTAAAATATTTAACGCGTTTACATATGTCAGAGAGGTTCGAACCTCGCAAGGTGAGCCAGATGGCCCGGATTGCTGTTACTGGCACTCGGGTTCGATTCCCTTGCGGGTGAAAAACAACCCTTCTGACATATAATTAAAAATAATCCATTCCATCGGATTTAATAGATTACACCATCTTATGATTTTCTGTCCAATTTTTTTGGGGAATTTTTTTAAACAAAAGTTTTCAGAATCTTCTACAACTTTGATCATAATAAAATTTGCCGTAGAGTTAATAGTTTAGGAGTTAATTTATAATTTTCATCCGTGCGCCCCCCAAACCCCCTTTGGGGTCAAAATATCAAAACGTTATATAACTATAAACGTAAGTTAGAAGATTTCTGATGCAAATATGAAATTTTATAATAATCCCTTTGTCCGATTTTACGTGTATCGTGAGCAATTTATCGTGGAAACCACGTAGACATACAGACAGATCGACAGACAAAGAGACAGGAATTTTGTTGAGGGTGTTTTCGTTCATAACTATTCTTAAAACGTGTGCAACCAAAATTTGGTGTGATTTGGACCAATGTACAGTCAAAACCTTTATTTTATATATATAGATAAGAAGATATATCCTAAGATGTAATGAGAGTGTATATAATCTTAATTAGAGAAAATAATATAAAGAAAGTAATTAGCCAGATACTGGCTGGGCGAGGAGCCTCGCGAAGCTGCCTCGGGCGTTTGCCGCAGAACCGTCCTGAGTGAACGCAGGAAACGACCCGAGGCACCTTTGAACATTCACAAAAACCGACAACCGATGGATCGGGACGAGGCAGGCTCAGACGAGACTTTTGCCTTGGGCGAGGCACGTACTGACCGACCAGGTATTTGCCTCAAGGGGGCTGGCCTCGCGAGACAAATCCTCAGTCAGTACCCGGCTATTGGCTAAATGGTTAAGGCCAGAAGCCAGGAAAGGAGGACAAAAAAAAGAGTTACTTGATCTGAACACGATTCTATGTATTCCGCGGTCTTTCTCGAAACGCGTAAAGCTTTAAAAATGTTGATTGCTCTACAGTGCACTATGTGTGTACTGTATGTTCTTTAGCAGCCTGAGACCTATTAAAACCTGGTTAAGAAGTAACATGGTGGAAAGTAACCACAATGGTTTTGCCGAGGGGTGAACCGTGACCTAATTTCATGTACACCTACTTCCACTTTCATTTCCAAGTAGAAGACAATAAATGAAGGGGAATTATCTAATAAATTCCAAAATAATTCCTCATAATTCCAAAGAAGTGTACATCTAATCGCTGTTCACCTCTCGGGTTTTGCAATGATGAGTGTTCTAGAAGAGTTTAATAATAAAGTAGTCAAAATTCTATAGAAACCCAAGAAGATTGTCACACAAGAATAATACATTAAAATAATAAATATAAACTTTCAAATTAGAAATTATGGACGGAAATAATAATAATAATAATAAATAATTTCAATTAACACTTTTAATGAATTATTTAATATTAATAAAATGAAAATAGGTTTCCTCTGTCCTCTGAATTTATCTAATATAATCGTATTATTAATTTATTATAATACATTATGGTTTATTTAAATATATTAAATATAAATATGTTAAAAAATATTTCAATATTTTACACTTGTTGAATTTAAAACAAATAATGTGTTTCTGATCTCGGCATCGTTTGCGCCTCAACCTCTCTCGATATATCAGACCAAAATACTTATAAATAATAAAAAAATTAATCTTATTTTATCGATTTCATCTATCTGGAGGTTCATAGCAGTAGTAGTATAAAAAATTTCATTTTGATTAAGAATTTTGTAGTTTAAAAGAAATTGTATCAAATGATTCAATTTCTTCCGTCCGGGAGCGAGTCAACTTGAAATGCCAAAAAGTTTTATTTTTTCTCATTACATATTTAATTAAATCTATTGAAATTTTCTAAATGTCAGTTATTATCGTTTATCTTTTATATCAAATAATTATTATTAGGAAATTTGCATTTTTAAAGGGTAGTTTATTTGAAGTCCAAATTTTTAAAACCGCTAATAACTCCGTTGAAATTTTTTAAAAAAATATGAAATTAATAGATATTATAAAATAATTAATTATTAATCATTTATTTCAATTTTGAACGAATTCTGATTTAGTACTTTTTGAGGAAATCGTCAAAAACCACGAAACCGACTATGAAAGCCCGTTTTAGAAACATTTTAAAATTCACCTCCATATCACAAGTCAATGTTTCGTTTCATATGGCTTTTTAAACTTTTTTTCAAAGGCATCTTGTGCTTTCAAAAAACATCGTTTTTTTACGATTCAGATGGTTTTTGACCATTTTCCCAAAAAGTACTCAATCGATTTCGTTCAAAATTAAATTAAATTATTAATAATTAAATATTTTATAATATTTATCTTTAATTTCATAATTTTTAAATAAATTTCAACAGAGTTATTAGCGTTTTTAAAAATTAGACTTCAAATAAACTACTCTTTATTATTATCTAATTGCCTAATTGGATTATCCAGCCCTGAGCACTCGATCCTCCTGATGATTGATTTCATTTTTCAGAGTATTTTTTTTTTATAAAATTTAAAATTCAATATCCAAACGCCTCCCACACGATCGCGAACCCAAAGGTCGAAGATAATTTTGTTCTTTCACTCCAGGGCGCAACCACAATGAGGCCGCGCCGAAAGACAATTTTTATATTAAAATGAAGAAAATATTTTTATATTATAGATAAAAGGATCAGCCGTGATTCGAACCCGATCTTCGCATGTAGCGCTGCGATACCTTTATAAGAGCTTTAGCTCTTATCCTCTTGGCCACCGATCCCTGAACCATATCAGCCAATCATACCAAATATCAGCTTGGGTTCAGGGATCGATGGCCAAGAGGATAATAGCTAAAGCTCTTATAAAGGCATCGCAGCGCACATGCGAAGATCCCGGGTTCGAATCCCGGCTGATCCTTTTGTCTATAATATAAAAATCTTTTCTTCGTTCCCTAATTTAATTTAAAATTCAATATTTATTTATTTCTTGCAAAACTTCGATTTTTTCCTCAAAATTTCAGAGCGGGGGACATTTTAAGCTCTTAATCCCCCTCCTCTGGCTACGTTCTTGCTAATTTATTTATACACAATGTACATTTATTTTTGCAATTCAAGGAGGTGCAGCCCCTTGACTAGCAATAAGGGCGGCGAAGGTGAGCTTTGCAGCTAGTGCCAAATTCTAGCTTGTTAGGGAACGTACCCAAATTACGTAGCCTATTCCCCCCCTCCCCTCGGTGACCACCCGTAGTATATGCAAAGGCCCCCCTCCCCTTCTAGTTTTCACCTAGTAATTCATAAATAGAGGCGACTGTGGGTCAGTGGATAGAGTGTCGGGTCGCTCTCTCGAAGTACGCTGGTTCGATACTGAGTCTCGGCAGATCAGATATTTGCATTCGCCTCCTCTTGGAAAGCAATGGCAACCTATTAAGAGTATAATTGCCTAGTCACCTCTTCAAACTAGCCGTTCGGAACCGGCGTTAAAAAGTAGGTCCCGTATATCTGTCTAAAAACAGCTAAACACATTCAGCACAGGTATATGTGGAGGGGAGACCTGATATGGCACTTAAAAGAAGAAGATTTCATAAATATGGTTTTAAATCATTTTTTGCAAATAGAAAGTTAAAAAAAATAATTTGGCTCATATTTGTCTTTATTAATACGGCGCTTGCCGCGTGACGCCAAGAGTAATTTGAATATAGCTCAAAAAAGCGCGAAATTTCCCTAGTGAAAATTGACTACGTGACGAAGACCTAAGCCCTCCCGGCTTTGTGACCAAGTGTGGTATTTTGAAGACTGCCCCTGAAGGGGTCACTTAATTTGGTTACGTTCCCCTAGGAAGATTTTATTTTCAAATTTAATAGTTGGCAACCTTGGTTTTGACAGCCGGCTTCAACATTTCTGTTAAGTCAACTTTCAAAAAAATGTCTACGCCACCACATAAGAAATTTAAATTAGGTATATTTATTAATCTGATTATTATATATCCTTTAATTTTATTTGAAATATGTATATTTATTAATTGTTTTTCCTTTTTATTTTTAGAAGTGTCAAATAAAAATTGCCCATATGGCAATAAATGCTATCGCAAGAATCCGATTCATTTCATCGAGTTTAAACATCCACATTGTAAATATTGCATTTGATTTGAGAACCTGTTGATTAAAATTATAAACATTGCCTTTTAATTAATTTATTTATTCACTATATGTACGATATATAACGTACATAGGGCAAATTTCGCTCATAAGTTTCATGGATTTACTTATATATTTGAAGTCGCATATATTTATATTTTTATTTATTTTCAATTACTATTAATATTATTTTTTTTAATATAATTAATTATTAATATTATTATTTTCTCTTTTTTGCAGTAGAAGATATTTTTAATGAGATTAAAGGAGATCTGACACAATCCTTAGAGAAATTTAACTTGAATGATTCGGAAACGATAATAATTCAATTGAAACTTTTGAAAGAAATTAAAGGTATAATATATTATTTTTTTATTTTAAGAAAAACTACTTTTTATATATATATTTTAGATTTATAATTGCCATATGCTTAATTGACCCAGTTAGGGGTAGAAAGTTTTCTAGCAGTGGAAGAAGCGGATATTTTGAACTTGCAGTCTAGGCAAATTACGTGAAAAAATGGCATAAACAGAAAATAATTCCTGGTAAAGATTTTATTGCTGGAATACCTTTATTAGTACTCCAATATTACTACCCTAAGTTTGCCCTTCTAGGAAGTCACAAAAAAGGGTGCTTACGTATTAACACCACCGCAGCTAGATTTGGCGGTTTTTAAATTTCGCCAATCTACACCTAAAATTTTTTAGATAAATCATAAAATAGAATAAATCAGTTCCTCTCTGTCAAAAAACAACTTGAATAGGTTCGGTTTATGATCTCGGTTTGATTAGATAAAAAATGCGTTCCCAAACAAACTTTAGGTGTAGATTGGCGAAATTTAAAAACCGCCAAATCTAGCTGCGGTGGCGTTAATACGTAAGTACCCAAAAAAGAATTAGAGGACTGAATGGAATTAACCAAATCCTAATAGAAGAAATCAAAATGAAAATAAACAAGAATAAAACCAAGGTCCTAGTTTGTACAAAAAAAGAACAAACGAGACAGGAATGCATCAAAATTAACCAAGAAAACCTAGAACGAGTTAAGGATTTCCGCTACCTAGGAAGTAAAATAACATGGGATGGGAGGAGCGAAAACGAAATTAAATCAAGAATTGTCCAAGCAAAAATGGGGTTTAATTCAACATAAACATAAAACAAAAACTACTATACTCCTCCTCAATCAGCTTAGAAAACAGGAAGATGCTATTGAAGACATATGGTATGTATGGAGCATAGCCATGTACGGGTGTGAAACCTGGACAATTAGAGAAGAGGAGAGAAAGAGATTAGAGACTTTCGAAATATCGTGCTACAGAAGAATGGTGAATATCAAATGGATGGATAAAATTACAAATGAAGAAGTTCTTGAAAGAATCGGAGAAAGAAGAACCTTGTGGAAGAGTCTGAAGAAGAGAAGAGGTCAGATGATGGGGCACACACTGAGACATGGGGGACTGCTTAGGGGTGATATCTTGGAGGGGGAGGGGAAAGAAAAGGGGAAGGCCCAGTTCAGAATATTTCAACTAAATAATTCGGGGATATGGGATGCGAGACATTTAGAGAGGTCAAACAGCTAGCGTGGGACAGAGTCGAGTGGAGACGGGTGGTTCCATCAAACCAGTCTTACGACTATACTCAATGATGATGATGAAATTTTCCCCCTAATCTATGTTTTGGAAATTTTTCTAAGCGCCTCAAAATGAGAAAATTTCAGAGTTTTTTCAGTTTTTCTTGAATAACTCTAAAACGGCTTATCAAATCAAAAAGATATTATATAAATTAAAGCTCTTTAAATTACGCGTAATATGATAAAAATTTCATCAATTTAGGTTCAATAGAACCGGTACTCTCAAAAACAGCCCCCCCCCTCCCCCCGGGATCACTTTTGAATATCCCTAAAACTCGTTGACTTGAACGTTTACATGGACCACCTTTTTGTTAAAATTCTTAGATTTATATAGGTATATCCAGCATTTTCCATGAAAGGAAATGATCCATTGTTTCAAAAAATCTCAGTTTTCCTTCATAAAATGAAAACCACTCATCCTAAAAACTTGATTCCTATCTCATTGTCTAGGAAATTTTATTTACTTGAACGTTTACTTGGACTACTTTTTGATAAAACTCTTAGATTTATAGAAATTCTACATTTTCCGGACAGTATATGATCCGAATCATCAAAAGTCTAATGGAAAATGCTGGATATTTATAAATCTAAGAGTTTTATCAAAAAACTAGTCCAGGTAAACGTTGAAGTCAATAGAATTTCCTAGACAATGAGATAGAAATCAAGTTTCCAGGATGAGTGGTTTTCATTTTATGAAGGAATAACTCCGATTTTTTTCAAAACTTCAACCTCATGTTACCATTATCCAATTAGAATGAAACTTTATTTAAATTTTAGCAAATATAATCTAGTTTAAAAATGTATAGAGTCATCTTTGTCGAAAACGTGCTCCTTCATGATTAAAATGGCAAAAAATCGAAAAAAAGTACGAGTTTTAGGGATATTCAAAAGTGATTCCAGGGGCTGTTTTTTGACAGGCGCTAGTACCGGTTCTACTTAACCTAAATAGATGAAATTTTCATCATTTTACGCAGTTTTATCAAAAAACTGGTCAAAATAAACGTTCAAGAAAATAAAATTTCCTAAAGAATGAGATAGAAATAAAGTTTCTAGGCTAAGTGGTTTTCATTTTACGAATGAAAAACTACGATTTTTTGAAACAATGGATCATTTCCTGTATTGGAAAATGCTGGATATCTATAAATCTAAGAATTTAACAAAAAAGTGGTCCAAATAAACGTTCACCGAAATATATATATCGAAATAAAACTATAAATATATTTGTTTTATTTGTGAAACTCACCTTGTATAAATTAATAGACTATTATTAATAATAATGTTTCACCAAGTTTCCTAACATTTATCTAAAGTTATATATTTATAATTTCTTCTCTTGATTTGCTCTCCGCTTATTAATTTGGCCCTGTCCTTATGAATATATAAATTGAAATATTTTATTATTTTTTTTTTTTTTTTTTTTAATTTTATATGCATCTATTTACATTACTGTACTCCCATTAATTCAAACACCAAAGCCAGGAATATAATTTTTTCGTCATAACGTTGGGGTAGAATTATGACGATATTGACAAAATCTGCAGCAAGGAAGATTGGCTACTTATTCAGGTCCAAGCGATTTTACAAGCCCCCACATCTCACCATCTACAAGGCCCAAATCCGCCCCTGTCTCGAATACGGCTCTCATCTATGGAGAGGAACCTCTAAATATTCTCTTGCTACCCTGGATGCAATTCAGAAACGAGCCGTCAGGCTAATTGACGATTCTACCCTCACCGACTCCCTCGACTCGCTAGCTCATCGAAGAAATCTCTCTGCCCTTTCCCTTTTCTATAGATACTATCACGGCAGGTGCTCTGATTAGATAAAATTAATAGTTCCTCCAAAGCATGCTTTGTGCGTAGCACGCGTATTGCCGACTCCCAACACTCTTTCGCGGTCAAATTATAAAAGTGCCGGACCACTTCATTCGCCAATACCTATATCCCCATGACTTCAAGGAACTGAAACTCTCTCCCAGCCTCCATCTTTCCCAGCACTTATAATCTTCAAACCTTCAAAACCGGAGTGCATAGACACCTACGTCTACACCCTCTCACTTAATCAACTTTCCCTTCTCTTCGGTAATGCACGGGTCTTTCGAGATCCATAGGGGCTGCATCTTTACTGGTGCACCCCTTCTTGCATTCGATTGCATTAAAAAAAAATAAAAATAATAATTTGTCTTAGAGGGCAAAACATAGCATAAAATGGATTATTCTTTTTGAGGCGATAATAGGATTATTTGAAAAGCCGTAATTGATAATTAATAGTTCTATTTTTTCCATTTAATTATTTATCGACGTTTAGAAAAACAATAAATATTTAAATTAAATTGCTTTATCGATTAATTATTTATTTACTTTCTCATGAGGCTAGTGAAATCAATAATAGTCTTAGTATCTTTTTTTCAACCTTCACGTTAAAAAGAAAAAACCTTCATGGCAAAACCCGTTACTTATAATGGTAATTTATCATAAAAACTTATATTTTTTTTTTTTTTTTTTAATAATATTGATGTGAGAACGAGATATACCAGAAGGTGCATCCCCTAAAGGCCTGTATGGGCTGGCCCCTCCACCGTGAGAAGAACAGAGTAGAAGAAAAGAAGCCTGGATCACAAGCCAAATCTCAGAAAGTTAGATACAATCCAATTTACTAAGTTTTTTAAGGGCTTTGAGCAGTGGTAAATTCTCCGTACGATAAATTAGGTTAAATTTATCTCCCACTTAATAATCCATCAGCCTGGAGTTTGACATTTGAATTCGACTCCCGAGTGGTCGAAAACTACTTTTGACTTAAAATCAAACATTTCTAATATTGTTTGATACTGCTTTTTGAATTCTATTTTCTAAAATTAATATTGAGACTATTAAAAAGGCACACTGTAGTGATGTTTAAATTATGAAAAAATTGATAAATTTTTATTATTTTACATGCTTTTATTTAACTTTAATCTTCTCTGTGTTTAACTCTCTTAGTAGAATCTTATAATCAAATTTTGATGCACTTCTACCTTTTCTGAAATTTTGAAACAGTTTTATGTGATGACAATACAAAATTTCACCATTTCAAGAAATGAATAGGAAAAAATAAAAATTACTAAGAAATCTTAGGTCTTACAAGTTATATAAAAAGTACATGTTAAATAAAAATTAATATTAAATTTGTTTTTTGAAAATGTTTTATTCTTCTGAAATGGTTATTATTTTTACTTTTGGCTGAACATAACATTGGATATAAAGAAATTCAAGATTGTCTAAGGTACTGATATATTTTTTAATATTAGAAATAAGGAAATGTTGAATAAAAGATTTCACTGTCGATGGTAACAGAATTGTTTTTATTTTAGGTTAAAAATAAAATAAAATGAGAGAGTCTTCTGTTTTTTAAATAAAATAATTTTTAATTATTTCTAGAGACTATAAGCTGAAGGTATTGCTTCATCATCAGTCTACATCACAAATATTTCAAATTAGTTAGAAATTAAGATTTATACATAGAAAATTTTGAAAAAAATTTTCTATGTATAAATCTTAATTTGTAACTAATTTGAAATATTTGTGATAGACTGATGATGAAGGCAATGCCTTCGAAACTATAGTCTCTAGAAATAATTAAAAATTATTTTATTTAAAAAACAGAAGACTCTCTCATTTTATTTTATTTTTAACCTAAAATAAGGAAATGTTGTTATAACATATTGTATGTTTTTAAATAACAAATTTTTCAGGCAGATTATGATACACATCTAAGTGTTCGAAACGTGTTGAATAACAACAAAAAAATTGTATCTTGTGTTAAGTTCAACCAAAATAAAAAAATAAAAACCATTTCAAAAGATACGTGGACAGCTTTTTTGATAAAATTCTTAGATTTATAGATATCCAGCATTTTCCATGACGCTTTTGGAAAATGTAGGATATCTATAAATCTAAGAGTTTTATCAAAAAAGAGGTCCAAGTAAACGTTTAAGTAAATAAAATTTCTTAGAGAATGAGATAGAAATCAAGTTTTTAAGATACTGGATATCTATAAATCTAAGAGTTTTATCAAAAACGTGGTCCAAGTAAACGTTCAAGTCAACAAAATCCCCTAGAGAATGAGATAGAAATCAAGTTTTTAGAATGAGTGGTTTTCATTTTATGAAGGAAAAACTGCGATTTTTTGCAAAAAATTGCATTTTTTCAAAACTTAAACCTCATTCCGGCACGGGTTACCATTATCCAATTAGTAAGATGAAACTTTGTTTCAATGGTAGCAAATTTAATGTAGTTTAAAAATGTATAGAATGGTCTTTGTCGAAAACGTGCTCCTTCATGGTCAAAATGGGAAAATATCGAAAAAAGTGATTCCCGTTTTTGGATCCCCATTAAAAATTGAACTACTGGACCAATTTTGCATTTATTTATTTTTTAATCGAAGCGAAATTTTGTCCTCTTTAATTTACTTAAGGATGGTTATTTACAAAATGTGAACTGTTTTCAAGTTATAAGCTAAAAACTGGAAAAAGTCGGAAAATTTCGAGGTTTTTCGGCAACCAAAAGTTGTCCCCACACTTTCGAGGTCGCTAACTTAGATTTGGCATACCCACACCATACCAAACGTTCCTAGAAAAAAAATATTTTCCTGCAATTAGTGTAAGCTGAAACCCCCCTATTTACTGGGCTAGTAAGGAAATTTGAGAAAAAATTCTTTATAGTGTATTTTTTAAATAAAAGCGTGTTTTTTAACACAATTTTTATATATATTATGAATATGATTTTTATAAATAAATGAATATCGTCATTTTTAATATATTTACTATTAATTAATGCAATTTTATTTTTTAGGAAATTCTTCGAACAATACCCCATCCTCCTCTTCATCATCCTCCCCGTCTACAAGTCAATCAACAGAAGACAAGAATGATTCAACTACGGCTAAGCCAAAATATGCAAATATTAATGAGAAAATTGAAGCCTCGGCCCCTTTTCGATGTTTCCTTACTATGATAAGAGCATCGAAAGAAACCCACAAGGATTCTTTGTCTATTGCATTTCATCAATTACTGGATCCAAGTCTTGGACGATTTGATTCCTCTCTACATATAACGTTTATGATCGAATTCGATTGGATTATGCATATATATGAATATCATAAAATAAAGTAAACATTTTATATTATTTTTATTCTGTAAAACACCACAAAAAACTCACCTTACTCTTAATTATTTTCAAAGCATCGTTTCGTGTCTTAATTAAGACATTCTCAAGCTCTTAAATTTCCCGTTTGTTTCACGTTCGATTTATTGATTACATTTTCCGCTCACTTATTATATTAAATTTATTCATTCATGACATTAAAAAAATTTGCTAATGAACAGAGGCGTAACTATAGGGTGGCAAGTCGGCAAAATGCCACGGGAAGGGGGCCCCGGCCCGACAGGGCCAGAAGGATCCTAACATTTATTATTACAACATTTAGTAAAATTTATTAGTTTTTATCTTTAATTAATTTAAGTTAGCTACGTGCATACACAAGTTAAACAAAAAAATGTATCAAAATTTCAATGCATTTGCTGGAAAAGATATCACCCAGCAGTAGCGTAGCTTGCTCTAGATGGGCCCTGTATCAAAATTTGTCGGAGGGCCCTTCTAGCCGACTATGCTTACACATATCGTATCATTGATAAGGCCTTAGCTAAGCCCCTGTCACCCAGTCAGTTTTAAAACGTATCCGGTAGGTAATAAAATCCTCGCCACTTTTAAACTCAGCGCTGTAGCTAGAAGCAAATAGTATAGCAAAAAAATGGTCTATAAACCCTGAATTTCCTAAAACTCGTCAGAGGAAGGTGAAACGTCATTTTGATGAAATTTGTGAGGATGAACGTCTTTAAGATCCTGAAAGCTTGTTTAAAGTGAACATATTCTATCGTGTATTAGACATCATCATTAACCAACTGAGATCGCGTTTCCTTGGAATGAATGAAATTGTTTCCAATTTCAGTGTCTTGGAACCTACCACTTTGCAAAATTTAAATGATACCGATTTATTGGAAAAGGCTTTAGTATTGGTCGATTTATATAAAAAAGACATATCGATCTCGTTTGCCAAGGAAATTCTGTTTTCGATCCTCTTTTAGACACGAAAAACAAACGTCATCTTCTATAGAGAACTTGCTGATTTATTAATCATAAATTAAATAAAGTAAAGTGTAGTTAATATGAATGAAATAAAACTCAAAAAGTTTATCACTCAATATATTTCGATTATTAGTCCATCAAGGAGTTTACAGATTAAAATCAGTTTTTAATCTGTAAACTCCTGATAATGGACTAATAATTCGAAATATATTGAGTTTGTATAAACCTTTTTGAGTTTTATTTCATTCACTGTGAAACTACACTCCCTTTACTTTATTAATTAATATGTTTCACCTAAAACCTACACCACTTTCTCTAAGTAAAATATTAATCATAAAGAATCATTTTTATTTCTTCAAGCTTTTCTGAAGTGTGCACTCCATTTCTGTTATTTTTAACCATTCCTGTGACTACGGCTAGTGCCGAGCGATCATTTTCAAAATTAAAATTGATAAAAACTTATTTAAGAAATTCTATGGGACAAGAAAGGTTACGCAACTTAGCTTTTCTATCCATCAAATATTCCAAGGCCAGAAATTTGAACTTTGATGATGTCATTAACACTTTTGCTGAACAGAAAGTCCTAAAAAAAGAATTTTAATAATAAACATTTTGTACTAAAACAAAAATTGTGATATCAGTCCAGTAAGCTCTTTAAATTAAAAGTTACTAGAAAATCAACTAATTATACTAGCGTTTTTATGTACCTACTTTACGTAGTGACTAATTATAAAATAAAAAAAAACCTAACATTGGTTGAGCTTCTTTATATTGGGTAGGAGTGGGGCCCATCCGATTAATTTGCCACGAGCCTCAAACGGTGTAGTTAGTTACGCCAGTTCTAATGAAGCCGAAATCACTTGACAAAACGTTAAACTCTGATTAACGATAAATGAAGGTTTCTTTTTTTACTTATTTTAAATAAAATAATAGATACTTGTCCACTTTTATAATTTATTATTAGTGCGAAAAATTAGATTAATCCAGCCATATTATAATAAACTAGCTGCAAGGCCTTCGGCGGCCCTCTTGCTAGCCAGAGGTCATGTCCCCTGGGACCCCCCACAGCCCCCTCACACACCACCAACCCGCCAAACCCTCGCTCCGACACCACCCGTGACCCCCCCACCACTACCCCCCCCACCACTACCCCCCCCCCCCCCGCCTAACCCCCTGGACCCCACACCCACTACGCCCCCGGACTCCACCCTACTCCGTCTTGCTCCCTCACCCCACCCTCATTCTACCCCCCACCCCACCCCATCCCCTAACCCACCTCCGAACTCGCACCATCACTCCACCCCCGCACCCAGTTTTTGCATTTCTAGCCTTCTAGTGACTCACAGATTATGTATACAAAATTTGGTTAAGTTGGCTCTAAGGGTAAGAATTTTCATTTTTTGACCTCTCCCCACTTTTTGGGTGGTTAGTTTTTGCATTTCTAGCCTTCTAGTGACCCATAGATTATGTATACAAAATTTGGTTGAGTTTGCTCCAAGGGCAAGAATTTTAACATTTTGACCCCCCCCCCCCCTTTTTTTTTTTGGGTAGTTTTTGAGGGAATTTTTTTAAATAGAAGTTGTCAGAAATCACATCCCCTACAACTTTGCTCATAATAAAATTTGCCGTAAGTTAATAGTTTAGGAGTTATTTGATAATTTTTATTCGTGCGCCCCCCAAAACCCCCTTTTGGGGTCAAAATATCAAAACGTTATATAGCTAAAAACGTAAGTCAGAAGACATCTGATACAAATATGAAATTTGATAAGAATCCCTTCAGCCGTTTTTATGTGAATCGTGAGCAACTTTTCGCGGAACCCACGGAAACATACATACACACAGACAGGCAGACAGGAATTTTGTTGAGGGTGTTTTCGTTCCAAACTTTGCTTGAAACGTGTGCAACCAAAATTTGGCGTGATTTGGAGCAATGTACAGACAAAACCTTAATTTTATATATATATAGATTACAATACCTACCATGATATTAAGTTGACAATATTAAATCATATTCTAATAAGCTAGCCTTTAAGCTTATAAAACTTGACAATAATAATGATAATGTCAGTCTTCAAATAGTCGATAAAGAATAGAAAAAAATAATTGAAAAGTTTTTGTTTTGACGAGAGTACCGGAGTTGTTGAATCATCATCTTTGTTTCTCTTTATGATAGAAAGAGATATGACACATCAGAATTCCAAATAAAGTAAATTAAAATAACACTTAGGATCGATTAGGATATATTTGGAGAATGCTCAGATTCGCTTTTTGAGGCCCTTTCATTCATAGCGAAATATATAATCCGAGATATGCAGATACATCCACAGCTGAGAAGATGAGATAGAATATTTCTTCATATCTTGTGTTTTCTGTCTGAATAAGATAAAAGGGTTCTTTAGCCTAAAAATAACATCAGATTTGGCTGTCTTAATGAGACACACACAGACTATCTGGCCGATTTAGCTAGTCATAAATGTTTTTATTTTAAAATTTAGTAAAACCAACCTTGACGTTTTGTAATAAGAAATTTTAATATTTTCAGGGAAAAAATTGAAAAATATTTTTTTAAATTTTTATGTCCACCTACTAAGGTTTCCATCCAGTAGTATTTTTAAACGATTTATTAAAAAGAGATTTGAACAACAGTAACACTTCGTGATTTAGGATGTGTTCCTAAGGGCCGGTTGTATGTCGCAAAGTAAATGTTTTTTACCACTAACTTTTTTTACTACCACTTTCAGTGCCTGTCATCTGATTGGCCATCCCAGTGGCGCCATTTACCATCTACCTTTTGTTAGTTATTTCTAAATTATAATTTTTGCTATTTTAACTACAATCACTAAATGGTTTTTTCTTTTATATATATATGTATATGTGTATATATATATATATATATATATATATATATATGTATTTCTCTTGTATTTATTGCTTACAAGTATTGCCTGTGTAATTGTTTTCATATTTTAGATGTCACAGGAACTCATTTCTGATGAGTACGTGGATTGCGACCACGGGGTTATCCGAGCTAAGTCTGACATTGCTTCCACTTACTTGTGTCAGGCTTCTCTTTTTCTCTCTCCTATACGGCCTCCCTTGGCCAACTCTTGTTTTTTTTTTTTTTTTTTACCGACTCCGACGCTATTAGGTTTTCGAGGGCTAGGAGTTGATTTCCTTTTTCATTTTTCTTCTCTTCAACATGTGGAAGGCAACGGGAAACCACCACATTACAAATCCCGAGAATATGCAATATGACGATTTCTCTTCGAGTAAAGAATTCCGAGGTAAACTAGCCCCTCGTTCGGATCTCCGGGAAGGGGCTACCCGAGGAGAGACCATCATAAAGGGAAAAATAAATAATGACTTTCTACGAGTCGGAGCGTGGAATGTTAGGACGCTAAAGGGAATAGATAAACTAATGAATTTAAAGCGGGAAATGGATAGACACAAATTGGACATTATTGGGATTAGTGAAATGAGATACCCAGTAGAGGGAGATTTTTGGTTTGAAAACAGCCATAGAATCATTCATACGGGGGGCAGAAGGGGCAGGCAGGAGTGGGCATTATTATGAATAAAAAAATAGGGCAAAGGGTAAAGAATTATCTTCAGGTAAGCAAAAGGATTGTTATGATCACAGTGGATTCGAAACCGAAAGATACTGTGATAATCCAGGTATACATGCCTACTACATCATATAAGGATAACCAAGTTATAGAAGAAATGTACGAACAAATTGAAAACCTGATGAAGCGCGTTAAAGGGGATGAAAATTTAATAATTATGGGGGATTGGAATGCAAGAGTAGGAAAAGGCAAAGAAGGAAAAGTGGTGGGCGAACACGGTCTAGGAGATAGGAATGAAAGGGGCGAAAGATTAATTGAATTTTGCAGTAAGCACAGTTTAGTAGTAGCAAACACACTCTTCCAACACCATCCAAGAAGGATCTACACGTGGAAAATGCCAAAAGACAAGGGGAGATTTCAAATAGATTACATATTAGTCAAACAAAGATTCAGAAATCAAGTAAAGGACTGTAAAAGCTATCCTGGGGCTGATATTTTTAGTGATCACAATCTAATTGCGATGAAATGCCAACTAAAATTTAAAAAACTAATAAAAAAGGGAGGGTCGCGAAAAAACTGGGATATATCTAAATTAAAAAATAAGGAAACCCAAAAACTTTTCGAAAACGTAATGAATAAGAAACTGGAAGAAAAAACACCCACAAATAACAAAGAAGAAGAAATCGAACAAGAATGGAATGCTATGAAATCAAGCCTGACTGAAACAGCCAACGAAGTCCTTAAATCAAAGAAAAACGAAATTAAAAAGCCATGGGTAACAGACGAAATACGGCAACTGATTGACGAACGAAGAAAATTTAAGAACAGAAAAGACGAAGAAGGGAAAGAAACATATAAAAAATTAAGATGGAAAGTTATAAGAGAATGTAGAAAAGCAAAAGAAAAAATGATTCAAGAAAAATGTAAAGAAGTCAACGAAAATCTAGTATTGGGAAAAGTTGATGTAGCCTATAGGGCAATAAAAAGAAATTTCCAAGAAGACAAGCCAAAAAGCAAGAACATAAGAGATAAAGGAGGCCACATTATTCTAAACGAAAACGAACAGGCAAATAGATGGAAGGAACACCTAGAAGAACTCTATGGAGAAGAAAAACAATGAACCCAATAGAAGAAGAAGAATCTGTGGACGAAAACGAATTAGGAGACCCCATACTCAGGTCAGAATTCGAGACAGCTTTGAAGGAACTAAAAAATAATAGAGCACCCGGAATAGACAATATACAAGCTGAAATCCTAAAGAACTCTGGAGAAAAGGCACGTGACAAACTTTTTGAACTAATTAGCAAAATCTATAAATTGGGAATCATCCCAAAAGATTTCGAAAAAAACAAAATAGTCACACTTCCCAAAAAGACAGGCGCGGATAAATGTGAAAATTTCAGGACCATTAGCCTAACCTCACATGCCTCCAAAATCCTAACCAAAATAATCCAAAGAAGAATAGAACAAAGAGTTGAAGAAAATCTGGGGGAAGACCAGTTCGGCTTTAGAAGAAACAGAGGCACCCGAGAAGCAATTCTCTCTCTTAGACTAATAATAGAAAGGGCTTTTATCAGGGAAGAATCTGTCTACATCGGATTCATAGACCTAGAAAAAGCATTCGATAACGTCAATTGGGAAATTATGTTTAAAATATTAAAACAGGCGGGAATAAAATTCAGAGAGAGAAGACTAATCTACAATCTATATCAAAACCAGACGGCAATTATAAATATTGGTGATGAACAAAGAGAAGCCAAAATAAAAAAAGGTGTAAGACAAGGATGTGTGCTGTCACCCATGATTTTCAACTTATACATAGAAGAAGCGATTAAAGAATTCAAAGACAAAATTGATACAGGTATAGAAATCCAAGGTCAAAAGATCGCTATGTTAAGATTTGCCGATGACATTGCCCTTCTAGGAAGCAATAAAAAAGAATTAGAGGACGCCTTGAATGGAATTAACCAAATCCTAATAGAAGAAATCAAAATGAAAATAAACAAGAATAAAACCAAGTTCCTAGTATGTACAAAAAAAGAACAAACGAGACAGGAATGCATCAAAATTAACCAAGAAAACCTAGAAGGAGTTAAGGAATTCCGCTACCTAGGAAGTAAAATAACATGGGATGGGAGGAGCGAAAACGAAATTAAATCAAGAATTGCCCAAGCAAAAATGGGGTTTAATTCAAAACAAAACTACTATGCTCCTCCTCAATCAGCTTAGCAAACAGGAAGTTGCTATTGAAGACATATGTATGGAGCATAGCCATGTACGGGTGTGAAACCTGGACAATTAGAGAAGCGGAGAGAAAGAGATTAGAGGCTTTCGAAATGTGGTGCTACAGAAGAATGACGAATATCAAATGGATGGATAAAATTACAAATGAAGAAGTTCTTGGAAGAATCGGAGAAAGAAGAACCTTGTGGAAGAGTCTGAAGAAGAGAAGAGGTCAGATGATGGGGCACACACTGAGACATGGGGGACTGCTTAGGGATATCTTGGAGGGGGAGGTGGGAAAGAAAAGGGGAAGGGGAAGAACCAGATTAGAATATTTCAACCAAATAATTGGGGATATGGGATGCCAGACATTTAGAGAGGTTAAACGGCTGGCGGGGGACAGAGTCGAGTGGAGACGGATTGTTGCATCAAACCAGTCTTAGGACTGTATACTCAATGATGATGATGAGATTACAAAACTCCAAGTGGAAGTCCTTATTGATTTATTTAAATTAAAAGTCATATTTCAAATTATATAATATTTTAATTCTTTTTTTTTTCAGTAAAGAACCAATGACTGTTTTATTTGGAGTCGACGATCCGGAATGTAAATCCAATTCTCTCCCATCCAATTTCGAATGTGTTTATATTAAACCACCGACCATATTTGGTCATCATCACACGTATGTTATATTCAATTTAATCAATTATCATTTTTTTTTTATTTAATATAATAATTGTTATTTTTTAATTTTCTCTAGGAAAATGTCTATTATTTCTTATAAAGATAATAGTATTCGAGTTATTATTACTACAGCTAATTTAATATCCAGTGATTGGGAAAACAGAACACAGGGGTGAGTTAAAATAATAAATCTTTGAATGAAGTTTTTTATTTCCGTCGTTTCTCATTCTAATGCAGGAGTACATTTTAAAAATTTAAATAAAGCTATACTTACTTGGATCTAAAATATATATATATAAATTAATTTGATTAGTTATGTCCATCGATTAAATTATTAAAGTTGTTATAGGGAAATGGAAATAAGGACTATATTTTTAATTCAATATGTATATAATATAAACTATCTGCATAAAAAATATAGTCCTTTTTCCATATAACAACTTTAATTATATATATAAACACATCCATAAATGTGTCTTCCTTATTTTTAGTTTAAAATTGAATAATTCGGAAAAAAGAATGGATAAAAGTCATTGCAGACAAGGCGGTAGCCAGAAAACAATTTCGGGGGGGGGGGGTGGAACAGTAGAAAAACATAAAATTGTTTTAATAAAAGAAATAAATGGTGTTACTTATCTTATATTTATTAGAAAACCATTACATAAATATTAACACCTTATTACAAAATTAAATTTAGTCATTAATATATTTTGATATCTTTTTTTCATTTCGGGGGGGGATCAATCCCCTTGATCCCCCTGGCTACGGCCTTGCTTGTAGATGAAATAAGAAAATTGGAGGAAGGAAAAAGTTCATTTTATAGTTTAGTTAATACTATTTTTTTTATTTTTGACGTTTCGAATTTTAATTCAGGCATATTGAGAATTGATGAAAAGGCAGTCCAAGGATAATAAAAAGTAAAAATTCAGAATAAAACAATTAATTTTTTTCATTCTGTTAAAAATCGAGGTTTCGTTAGGATCTTCCCTATTTATTCAGTGTTTAAAAAGGCCATTGCTGTCGAAGCTTGTATCCACCTGCTTCTTGTTTTCTTTAACAATATATCTTATAGTTTACCATTAACATAAAAAAAAAATATGTTGATGTTAATGGCTAATAATAACAACAAACAAGCACTGTTAAAGTAAATAAGAAACAGGTGGTTACAAGCTATGGGTCAAACCCTGAAGAAGGAAGAAGGAACATCTTCGAAAACATCGATTTTTAACAGAAAGAAACAAATTTTCAAAAATAACAAAAATTAAACTAATAAACTTTAATTTAAAGATCTAACTATTAATAAAGCCCCCCCCCCCCCCCAAATATACATCCCATTAAAGAGGTTCGATAATATTATAAATCATAACACTTTGTAAAAAAAATCATTCTTTTAACCTTTTCTTATATAAAAATAATTTTTAGAAAAAAAACCGACTTCAAAAAAATTAAATGCAATAAATAAAATAATAACAACTCAAAAATAAAATAAAATGCACTAAAAGGTATAAAATAATTATCTAATTTAGTTACAACTGAACTACGAAATTTTTACATGAAATCACTTTTTGAAGTTGGTTCTAAACAAACTATTTATATAAGCGAGCTTACGCAATGTTGTCTTCATTACACGCCAAATTTACTAAGATCCGTCGAGTGCGATTCATAAAATGTATGATTGGCACCGACTTCAAAAAGTGGTTTCATGTAAAAATTTCGTCGTTTAGTTGTAACTAAATTAGATAATTGTTTTATATCTTTTAGTGCATTTTATTTTATTTTTGAGTTCTTATTATTTTATTTGTTGCACAAAAAAAAATAACATTCCGTTGAATTGATAACCTCCTCCTTTTTTGAAGTCGGTTTAGTGATGGCAGGCAGGTAGATGGGTAGGCCTTATGTTCTCACATCCGGCCGTTCGACCTTTTTTTATTTATAAAAGATTTTTCCATTATTTGCACAAAAGAATTGAAGATTTCCATTAATTTGTCATTGATCATATTCAGAACTTGACCAAATTAATATGGGACCAATCGGAAGGTACCCTCATTCCAATAAAAAAAAATCCAAATCGGTCCACATGGCAAAGAGAAATCGATGAACAAACACAAAAAAAAAAAGACTTTCCGTTGAATTGATAACCTCCTCCTTTTTTCAAGTCGGTTAATAATAAATTGACAAAAACACTAACAAATCCCCACCCCCCCAAAAAAAAAATTAGTAAATTTTTGAATGTTAAAAAAAATACTTATATTTTACATCTAAGAAGCTTCTAAGTCTCAATATTTTTAATACATATGATATTAGGCTATAATAATAATAAATAATGATAATATTGTTTGGTTAATCGTATCCATAATTTAATTAGTTTACAAGATCGTAGGAAATTGGATAAATAAATTAATTTTAGGGTTTTATATTAAATGAGACGTACGTTTCGTCAAGATTAAATAAACATGGCAATGAAAAAATATATTATATAGAATTATAAATGAATCTGTTTGCGATTACTGTAGTTTTGGTTTTTCTTATAACTATAAAGAGAGAAATTAATGTGTTTAGGTTTAGGAGTAATAAAAATTGAAAAAGTTAGAATATTTCCCATAATGATATTGGACAATTGAGTTGAGAAATAAGTCGCTGAAGAAGTCACAAATAAAGTGACGAAACGTACGTGTTATTTAATATAAAACTCTGTGATTGATTTATTTATCCAATTTCCTACGATCTTGTAAACTAATGATAATATAATTTAAAACAATTCTATTCCAGAGTGTGGATAAGCCCGAAATTACCTCCGCTTAAGCCTACTACTAACTATAGGTATAAAGGCGACTCACCAACTAATTTCCGACAAGATCTCTTAAGATATTTAAATTCCTATAATAAGCCACAATTGAAATCCTGGATTCACAAGATTACGAGCTGTGATTTTTCTGAAATAAAGTAATCAACTTTCACTTTTTTTTTTAATATTTGAATTTATCCAAATGTTTATAATTTTTTTTTCTTTTTTTTTTATTGAATATTAGTGTGTTTTTAGTGGCGTCTATTCCAGGAAGTCATGAAGGAATGAATATCAATACCTGGGGCCATCGTCGTCTTGCCTCGATACTTAAAAAACATTGCGAAAATCAAGATGGTCAATTTAAGAAATCATCCATTGTTGCACAATGCTCATCAATTGGATCACTTGGACCTGATCCAGAATCGTGGATGGCTGGCCAATTATTAGATAGTTTCTCGGAATCTAATAAGTTAGTTTCTTTTCATTTTACTTTACCTATACCTACTATCTATCTATCTACTCTTATTAAATGAGCAAAAATTGTATATATATATATTTCTCGAAAACGGCTCTAACGATTTGGATGCAATTCACGGGTTAGGAGGGTTTTGTGTTGGACATTCGATCTGTCACGGTCTCATCTTCGGCTAAGTTGTTTTTGATGGGTTTTTTGTTAATTATTCACAGGTGGTTGTCTCGATATATATTCATGTATATATTCAATTTTATTCAATTTCCTTTTATTGAAGGAGACAATAAAAGAGTGTGTCTTCTTTTTTTTTTTTTTTTTTTAATGATAATGATGAGAGAAGGAGTTACACCAAAAAGGTGCAACCCCTAAAGGCCTCGGTTGGCCCCTCCATCGTGAAAAGAAGAAGAAAGAATTTTATGGGTTGGGCGGAGGTCGAAGGTATCTGTGGATACGGGTCTTAAATAGCTTAAGGTTATAAGTCGCGGGAAAGATGGTGGCAGGGAGCGAGTTCCAGTCTCTGGAGGTCATAGGAATAAAAGAGTTGCCGAAAGCGCTTGTTCGACTTTTATCCAATTTCTGCTGGAATTATAAATTTTATTTATTTATAACGAGACTATAGTTTCGAGGGCTTTGCCCTCTTCATAAGTCTATTACAATGGATGAAGAGGGCAAAGCCCTCGAAACTATAGTCTCGTTATAAATAAATAAAATGTATAATTCCAGCAGAAGACACTCTTTTATTGTCTCCTTCAATATATAAAAATTCTGCTACTCTCGGCAAAAAAACTTTCAATTTAATTTCCTTTTAATTAATAATTTGTTTTTTAATTTTAAACCCCACAATAAGATTAATACAATTATTATTATATATTAAAAGTTGGGCAATTTAATTGATTAAAAATCGAGTTTTAGATCCCACAAATATTAAATATTAGAATTTAAAATTTTAATTATTTATAAAACTTGACAAATTGTTATTTAATTAAAAATAATAATTATACGGTATTTATAATCTGTGGGTCACTAGAAGACTAGGGTGGGGGTGGGACGAGGTGGGGAGTTTCGGGGATGGGAACGGGGGGTCCGGGGGTGGAGGTGGTGGGCTGGGTGTGTGTTGGCTTCGGAGGGTCCATATGTATAGCTTTTAACTTGAAGCAAAAAGTTACCGAGCATCGCTCGGTGGCCAGGTACTAAAGAATTATTTAATCATGGAGAGAAAAAAAAATTGGCATTTTTATCTAGTTTTTGTCGAAATTTCACAAAATCTGCTAAAACTCAAGAGTCTAGCATTATTATGTGTTTTCAGAGACGTAGCCACGGCTGTCAAGGGCAGGGCTCATGGGATGAGTAACGGCAACGACAAACGGTTTCTTATGGCAAACTAGGCGTAATTAAATCTATTTCAAATGTTTAATCAAAAATTATGTTTTTTTTTCTTGAAGTACTTTTTTAGTCGAGTTAAATTGTTCTCTAAAGGTCCCCTTGCGGGAAAGTTTTGGGGTAGTTTTGATTTCTTGATCCTATATGTTTTTTGGTGTCCTGAATCCGAATCAGAGGTTTGCTAACAAAATTTCGTGAGGGAACATTGTCAAATAGGTAAAAAATCCCATTTTTTGGGGGTTTTTTGCTTATTAGTCGAAAACTATCAACTTGTCGTAAATAACCTTCCTTTTCAAAATAAAAGTTCATAACATTTCCTATAGATTTCATCATTTAGGTTTTTTCTCCGGCCAACCTTTCGGGCTCAAGCTCTAGTTGAAAATTGGCGTATTTTTTCTCTTTCCGCAAATCCCAAAAACTCGCACTTTTTTCGATTTTTTCCCATTTTGACCATGAAGGAGCACGTTATCGACAAAGACCACTCTATACATTTTTATACTAGATTAAATTTTCTACAATTCAAACACAGTTTCATCTTAATTGGATAATGGTAACCCGTGGCGCAATGAGTTTGAATTTTTTAAAAACTGCAATTTTTTGCAAAAAATCGCAGTTTTTCCTTCATAAAATGAAAACCACTCATGCTAGAAACTTGATTCTTATCTCATTCTATATGAAATTTTGTTGACTTGAACGTTTACTTGGACCCCTTTTTTGTTACAACTCTTAGATTTATAGATATCCAGCATTTTCCATGACGAAATTTTGTTAGCAAACCTCAGATTCGAATTCAGCACACCCAAAAACAAAGGGTCGAAGAAATTACAACTACCCCAAAACTCTCGGGGTAAAAACACAATTAACTGGACTATTTGTTTTAATAAAAAAAATTCCCAGTAAATATTTTGTTTTGTGTATTGACTCCCCCCCCCCCCCCCCATGAAAATTTTCTGTCTACGCCACTGTGTGTTTTATATACCATCAACTAATCAAAGGCTATATAATACTACAGTAAGTCTTTGAATAACGCGATTAATTGGTTCCGAATGTTTTCTCGTAAGTCAAAAAATCGCTTATATCGAGGAAAATTTAGCATTTTTGGCAAACAATATGTTTTAGTCTCAATAGAGGTGAAAAGCTTCACCCATTATTTTGATGTTGTGTAGTTTAGAACGGCCTTTAAACTTTTCAAACCATCTGTGGCTTTCAGTAAATGTATAGTTATCAGCACTATCACCATTTTTACCTATAAGATCTTGAAAAAGACTTAAGGCTTTCTTTCTATGAGCATAAAGCTTATTGGAATTTGTTGTTGCATATCTTCTATCCATGTAATCATCATTTATTCCATTTCTTCTACTATTACATCTTTGAATATGTGTTATTTAAACAAAATTTAATCACAATACAAGCTTTATCACCTACCTTATTTATTACTAATAATATATTTTTTTTATTGTAGTGGCAATCATAATAAACCCGAAATGAAAATAATCTATCCTTCCTTGAATAACGTAAAGTCAAGCCATGATGGCTTAGCGGGCGGCGCTTGCCTTCCTTATTCAAAAAAAACACATTTAACTCAAAAATGGTTTGAAGATTTTCTTTAGTAAGTATTAATATTTTATTATAAAATTAAACATGTTTAAAAATTTAAATTTTATATATTTGTAATTAGATTAACAGATTTTTTAGGAAACAGAGATGGAAAATAATATTCAAAACATTATCTATGTAGTATTATAATCATCATCATCATTGAGTATACAGTCCTAAGACTGATTTGATGCAACAATCCGTCTCCACTCGACTCTGTCCCCCGCCAGCTGTTTGACCTCTCTAAATGTCTGGCATCCCATATCCCCAATTATTTGGTTGAAATATTCTAATCTGGGTCTTCCCCTTCCCTTTTCTTTCCCACCTCCCCTCCAAGATATCCCTAAGCAGTCCCCCATGTCTCAGTGTGTGCCCCATCATCTGACCTCTTCTCTTCTTCAGACTTTTCCACAAGGTTCTTCTTTCTCCGATTCTTCCAAGAACTTCTTCATTTGTAATTTTATCCATCCATTTGATATTCATCATTCTTCTGTAGCACCACATTTCGAAAGACTCTAATCTCTTTCTCTACGCTTTTCTAATTGTCCAGGTTTCACACCCGTACATGGCTATGCTCCATACGTATGTCTTCAATAGCATCTTCCTGTTTTCTAAGCTGATTGAGGAGGAGCATAGTAGTTTTTGTTTTGAATTAAACCCCATTTTTGCTTGGGCAATTCTTGATTTAATTTCGTTTTCGCTGCTCCCATCCCATGTTATTTTACTTCCTAGGTAGCGGAATTCCTTAACTCCTTCTAAGTTTTCTTGGTTAATTTTGATGCATTCCTGTCTCGTTTGTTCTTTTTTTGTACATACTAGGACCTTGGTTTTATTCTTGTTTATTTTCATTTTGATTTCTTCTATTAGGATTTGGTTAATTCCATTCAGGGCGTCCTCTAATTCTTTTTTATTGCTTCCTAGAAGGGCAATGTCATCGGCAAATCTTAACATAGCGATCTTTTAGTATTATAATGTGTTTATTAAATCACGAAAAGACAGACAGTCTATGATTCTGTTTCGCTTTATAAAAGCATACTCAGTGCCCGTCTGAGAACAAAAAAAGAGATATTAACAGACAATATTTAGATATAATATTTTAGATCAAAAATTATTTTCTTTTTTTAAAAAGACTCATTGATTACAATTAGTAAAAATACAACAATTTGACCTACAAAAACAATTACATTCTCGCAGAGCCGTATCCTGGGTGGTGCGAGCGGTGCCCCGGCACCAGGCGCCGAATTTTAAAGGCGCCGAACGATAAAGATGCCGAAAGACAAAGGCCCCGAACGAAAAAAGCGGCTAACAATAGGGATGCCGGTTTAACCTTGAAAAAAAATTTAGTAATGCAGTAATGCATTTAATTTTGTATAATTCTATGATTACATAAACACATTACAATACCATAATAAATAATGATTTGAATATTATTTCTCATCTCCGGTTCCTAAAAAATCTGTTAATTTAATTACAAATATATAAAATATAAAGGAATTTGTCATATATAACGTTACAATTAAATTAAACGGTTTATTTAATCACATAAAATAAATAAATAGAGTAATTTTAGTCAATTAACATAAATTATGATTTGATACTAAGATTGGAGTAATTTTTGGAGTCGGACTGATAAGTGAAATTGACTGGATATTGATGAGGCAGTCCAAAGAAAGAAGATAATTTATATTATCCTTTTATTCATAAACCGACGTTTCGGAGGTTATTCCCTCCTAATTCAGGGTTTTGAAGAAACGTCGGTTTATGAATAAAAGGATAATATAAATTATCTTCTTTTCTTTGGACTGCCTCATCAATATCCACTCAATTATTTGATAGATTTACAGTGGTACCTTGAGATACGAATTTAATTCCTTCTGTGATCATCGTCGTATGTCAAAAAAATCGTATCTCAAAGCAATTTTTCCCATTTAAAATAATGTAATATATATTTTAAAAAGAACCGTGTTTGGTGGCCCTATTTTATTTAAATTGAATTGGCTAAGGGGCCAGTAAGGGGAAAATAAAAAGTTGAAATAAAAGTCAACTTCTATTTGTTACTTTATTTTGGGCAGACGTAATCGATATTTTAACAACGTAATATATATTAATGCGTTCTAGCGATATGAAACTAACCCAAAACACAGTTAAATTACACATAATATACACAATTTGTATATAGATAAACGAGTAATAATACACATAATGTTTATTAATATATTAATAACACACAATGTTTATTAATCATCACTTTAACGTCAGGCCTTTTTGGCCTCACTTTCCTGACTTTCACTGCGTGAGACCTTCATAAGGTAACGATCAAGAGAGGTCTGTTTCTGCCTTCTTTTAAAATGTTACGAAAGAATGTGATACATCTATCATCAAATAAGGCACATCGCAAATTCGTATCTCAAATTTTTCGTTGTATATCGAGGTATAAATTTTAGAATATTTGATGTTGTATCTCAAAACATTCGTATGTTAGGACATTCGTATCTCAAGGTACCACTGTACTAAACAGCAAGATGAGACATCTGACTTTTGTTCTGTTAAATTCCGCAAACATTTCTCTATAAAAATAATTAAGACTAAAAAGTAAAAAAATTAATTATATTTTAAAAAAACTAAAAAACACGCTTTTAAAAAGTACAAAATAATATAAGTAATACTTAATCAAAAAGCGTGGGGCACTGTGTTGAAATTAATTAAAAGTACATGTTTCTGCGCCCCACACTTTTTGATTAAGTATTACCTATATTATTTTGTACTTTTTAGAAGCGTGTTTTTTTTTAAGTTTGTTTGAATTAGTTTCCGGAGACTGACTGGTAAATTATTATTACAGGATTTGGATGAGGCAGTCCAGATTCAAATAAGAGAAAATTATATTCTTCAAGATGTCATTTATTAGAAATTTCTAAGTGCATTTAGATTTTTCTGGTTCTATTTAAAGAATTGTATCTATTATGTATATATGTTACCGGCCAAACCCGATTTCAGGACAAACTAGTTTTGCCTAGGCCAAACTAGTTTGTCCAATACACGATAGGATTAACTTGTATAGCCTAAGTCCAAACTAATTTGTCCTAAGCCCGATAGGATAAACAAGTTTAGCCTAGGCCAAACTAGTTGATCCTGATATAAATAGGCACACTCTAGGATAAACTAGTATGACCTAGTCTAAACATTATAGTATATTTAGAAAGTCAAAATAAATAGATAAACTGAATAAAATACTCCATAATTGGAAAAATAATAATTTTTATTAAAACGATAATGATTCGTCGTTAAAAGTTATGGATAATTGGTAATACAAACAATCATACTATAACAAATTTAATCATAAGTGTTTTTTTAATAGAAGCAATAATCATATCTCAATGATTAAAATTGTTATTTATTTTTACATGGTGTGCTTTGGTGGCACTTAGAATTGCAGAGTATCATTGCCTTCTTGCACTGGCATCTGTTTGTGGAACAGTTTTTGTTGCAGCATGTACAAGTCTTGACATGTTTACTCAATTACTTTCGACTCTGCTAAATTGGTTTAGATTAGGCCATACTAGTTTATCCTAGAGTGTGCGTATTTATATCAGGATCAACTAGTTTGGCCTAGGCTAAACTGGTTTATCCTATCGGGTTAGGACAAATTAGTTTGGACTATGCTATACTAGTTAATCCTATCGCTTATAGGAAAAACTAGTTTAGCCTAGGCAAAACTAGTTTGTCCTAAAATGGTTTGGCCGGTAACATATATACTAGCCAGATCAAAAAGTCTGGAATAATCATATGAAATGGGGCTAGTATACACCAATGTGAACCATTCATAACTAACTTCATTCTTCATTAGACGTCTGTCAAAATTTCAGACCATTCATGTTTTCGCATTTACAAGTTACAGCAGTGAGAAGCAACCAACCTCCATGTTTTTTTAAAAATGAAAAAATCTGAGTTTCTTGTTCTGATTAAACACTATTATTTACCCAAGCAAACGATAACCGAGACCAAAACCAAGCTAGATAAGTATTATATTTTCTGACCTGTTGCGGCCGAACAAGCACAAGTGATTCTGAACGATCTGGATGCCCAAAAGAGGTGTGACACCAGAAAACGGCCAAAAAGTCCATGATATTATGTTGAACGACCCCAAAGTGAAATTGAGGGAGCTAGCTGAGACCACAAAGATGTCGTATGGCAGTGTGTTCAATATCATACATGATATTTTGGGTATGAAAAAGCTCTGCGCGCGATGGGTGCCGCATTTGCTCACAGTGGAGCAAAAGCGAATTCGTGTTACGACTTCCCAGCAGAATTTGGCAATGTTTACGCGAAATTCAAAGGAGTTTTTGCGCCGATTCATAACCATGGATGAAAAATGGATCCATTTCTAAAACCAGAGTCAAAACAATGGGTGTCTTCGGGTGAAAGTGCTCCGAAGCGTCCACAAACTCAGCAATGAACCGGAAAGGTTATGGCCTCCGCATTTTAGGATGCGGGTGGAATAATATTCATCGACTATCTTGAAAAAGCTAAAACCATAACTAGCGGATATTATTCATCATTATTGGATAGTTTGAAAATTGAAATCACAGAAAAACGGACCCATTTAAATAAGAAAAAAATCCTCTATCATCAGGACAATGCGGCTGCTCATTCATCGTTAGTTGCGTAAGGAAAATTGTTCGGATTTGAACTGGTTCCTAAGCCAGACCTGGCCCCCAGCGACTTTTACCTGTTTCCAAACCTGAAGAGATGGCTCACCGGTAACAATTTCAGTCAAATGGGGAAGTCATAGATGAAACTGAGGCCTATTTTGGAGAGTTTCCGAAAGATTACTTTTCGGACGGGATAAAAAAGTTGGACTCGCTGTATTGACTTAAAAGGAATGTATGTTGAAAAATAAAACCGAATTTGGCCAAAAAAATGTTTTATTGTTTCACTTATTCTAGACTTTTTGATCTGCCTAGTACACTAAAACAATCCAGAATTTATTCTAAAATATTTCAAATATATAAGTAGTGAAGGTAAAAATATTTATACTTGAGCTACAGAATTCTCAGGGTTCCGTAGACAAATAATTTAATCATGAAATTAATAAAGATGAAATATGTTTAAAAAAAATCACTTACTGTCAAAATAAAATGAATATTTCTTTATTCTATTTTTCATTTAAATTAATAGTTCTTGGTTTGTTTTCTTACAGCCAATGGCGTAGCGAAATTCGTCATAGATCCAAAGCCATGCCTCATATAAAAACCTATACAAGATTTAACGAAGATTTTGACAAAGTGAACTATTTTTTACTTACAAGTGCTAATTTAAGCAAAGCTGCCTGGGGCAATATCAGGTCAACTAAATCAAGCCCCAAATTACAAATATTGAGCTATGAATGTGGCGTTCTTTTCTTGCCCAAATTTGTAGTAAGTATACCTAACATAGTTTAAATAAATAATTTTATTGATCATTAAAGTTATATAATAATTATTTCTATCTAAAAAGAAGGTGAATTTGGGAGGATTTGGGAAACGATTTTATGGTTTTTTTCTAAGTAATGGAATCGGATTAGCCGAGAGCTTAAAGACACTAGCCTTCTAAGCAGGAGTCCCGGGTTCGAGTCCGAGTCCCTGCATTGATATTTGACCGGCTATAATCCGATTCCTAGTCACCAATCCGTCTGGCAAGCGTGGTGACTTAATGCCAACCCCCTTCCATTTGATGGAAGAGGCCTATATTCAGCAGTGGATTGTCGCTATCGACAGGCTGATGATGAATGTAGTAAATAAACATCAATATAAAATCAGTATTATAAATGAATGTGTATTCAGTTTTTTCTAAGTAATGTAGTAAATAAATATCAATATAAAATCAGTATTATAAATGAATGTGTATTCAGTTTATAATGGTGTACAATATGTTTCACCGAAACGCATCTTCATCAGCACCTATACTCTAAATTGAATGTAAAAACAGACACCGATCTCAAATAATCTCACATTTTAATAATTTTTTCTAAAATTTAAAGTTATACATATATTCAAATTTACTAAAATACGTTTGAAAAAAAAACATAATTTGCTATTACATTAAGTTCAGTATAAATCCCCCACAAAACTGTAAACTCGTCATTGACATATTATTTCAACTACTCCGTACCCAGGTAGCACAAGAATAATCTATAAATATTCTGATAATATCTTCTCTGGACATTGGAATATTCTTTTGAATAATCTTTCAATCTTCGTAGATATTCTGGTAATTTTTCTAAGAACTAAAATATTCGTGTAGGACATTAAATTCCCTTTCTCGGAATATTCCTAGTTTCGCATTCTTGGAATATTCGGAAAAGAATATTCTCAGAAGATTAACGCCCATACAAATATTCTGTGGATCTCCTGGAGGTAATTGGAATAGATATGTCCTTTAAATAACTTCTTAGAATATTCTGGGGATATTGTGTGTTACATGGGTATGCAATTCTTAGTCCAAAATGTTTAAATATAATCAAAAAATTCCTTATACCTATAAATTGCAAAATGTTAATACAAATACATATAAAACATCACATATAAACTGCATACACCTTTATATTTGGTGTCTACTACTTTTTATACAAAAAACCATAAAATCGTTTCCCAAAGACTCCAAAATTCATCTCCAAATTATTTTAGAAAGAATTAAATAAAGGAACAACCTTCTAGCACCCCTGTATGAAAATTTACTACATGTTATAAATATTATTTCCTTTCTTGAAGATAACTTGTCATGGATGATGGAGGAATGCACGCTTGGTTTAATACAATTTGTATTGTTTCATAGATTTAATTTATTTAGGTTTTTAACAAAGATGTTTCCTCATCTCTTTTGACATCATGAGTCTAAAATTTAATTTACAAAAATAACCAATTTTTTATTACACTCTTGATAATCCGATACCTGTTGCGTTGATCTGTAATAGCCCTTGTGGTGTCACGTGGTCTCTTCCCTTTTCATTTCACGTAAATAAACAGTATACAAAATCATTTATATTGGTATTCTACGCATAGTTGTTTTCTCTGGAAACTTTATGTTATTTTCTAAATTACATTTTAGACTAATGGTGTCAAATGATTTGATGAAACGTCTCTGATATATGCCTAAGAAAAATAAATCTATGAATTCACAAAGAGAAACAAAGAGGTTGTCCTCTGCTTGATGCAAATAAACATACACACATATATATCGACATGATATATATGTGTGTATGTTTATTTGCATCAAGCAGAGGACAACCTCTTTGTTTCTCTTTGTGAATCAACAACTCTGCTACTCTCGGCAAAACAAAAACTTTTCAATTAAATCTATAAATGTTTTTAATTAACTAAAGAGCCAATATCTCCACTCTCCAGGCCATCCAGGTTATCCTCAAGAAAGTACACATTATAAAATTCTTCTATAGAATATAGATCATAACAATAATACAAATTCAAAACCCAAAATTTTACCTTCTCTAAGGCTTAGTTGTTGTCATGTTAATATACATAGCTGGTACTATGTGTTATATCTTGTAGTTACTTTTTTTTTTATATTGTTAATATCAATATTAACATTTTCATTTGACAAAAAAATTTTCCCTTGCACTTTGATAATATACTATAAGTGTAAATATAAAATATATTCTTAATTAAAATCAAATCTTTAGATTCTTTTCTGTGCCAATATTATCAGATGATTCAAGTTTAGAGCTAACATGGGTGAAGAAAGAAATAAAGTCAAAACATATAAAATCATGATTTCTCTTAAATTACCGGGGCTAGAAACTTGAAATTTTCTATAAAAGTAACTTTGAAAAGGTAAAATTATGATGAAACTGAAAGTTTTTACAAGTTTTTTATTTTTTCACCTCTTCAAAATATGAATGAAAAAAAACTTAGCTAACGTTTAGGTCTTAAAACTAGCCTGTATATTCAAATTATTTAGCTCCAGAAGTTCGGAAAAATCGTGATATATGAAACCATGTTTATCTAATTACTGTAATTTTAGCTCTTTTTTATCTTTTCTAAATATTCCCTGAGGAACATATCTATAAATTCAATGCAGTTTTTAGTTCTGAACTTTTGTATGGAACAATCTCGATTATTTTCTTTGGGAATAAACCAGCGACGTTGAAGCGATCTGAATGCTTGAAAAAGTAGTCAAAAATTGGACTTTCAGGGTGCGCTTCATTAGAGAAAGTCGCGGGGGCCATGAGATCGAATTAATATTCAAAGAAAACTTAGTGAACGCGGTGTTGGTTTATAGTGAAACATTATACAAATTATATTAGGTTGGAGTTTGTGGTGTTTTGTGAAAATTAATATTCAAAGATTGAATAGCACAAGATTTGTATTGAAACTGAATAAAAACATGATTTTATAAGTTTTTCCTTTTTTCTTCTCTTTAAGGTAGTTGTTTCGCGACAATACTAGCAAAAAGTTAATGCTAGAGTATATAGTACAGACAATAAGGATTCATAATTCATAAGCCCAAAACTTGTTGCTGTTTATGTACCACTACTAGCCAATCCCATGCTCGTTTGACAAATCTGGCAACATTGTCCTAGCTTGTATATATTTTATCATAGAAATTTCAGATAAATTACATTATAAAGGAAGATTTATAAAACAAAAAGTTCTTAATAAGCGATTGAAAGCTGTTGCGACAATGGCTGAAGCGAAAAAACGTCAAAAAATTACTAAAGTTAACCCACTTTTTAGGTTAAATAAATTCCGTTGTTGCCAGTTTGTTTTTAGTGTAAATTTTTCATTATACATTTTTCATTATTTATTCATTAATATCTCAGAAACTGTGTTGTAACTATGAATTAAAATTTTCTTAAAAAATGTATTAGTTATTGTTTAATGTTGGTTTAGTTTTTTATAACAATGGTAAGAAGAGTTTCTTAATTATAATTAAATATGTATGTAAGCTTTCCGATATCCCATATAGTGCAATGTAATAAGATTCTGAAAAACCATATCTTTGGAATTTAATATCTCCTCTAACTATATTGTTCATCATTTTCGTTTTGGCACCAATCGATGCAGAACTATTTAAATAATAATCTGTCTAAATTTCAATAAAATCCTAAAAAAAACCCATATGGTGAAACAACTACCTTAAAATTTGAATTTCTAAAAAATCTTTATTAGTAAGCCTTACTAGCTCCAGTACGGAGAAAATAGTGATATCTTAAAATGAAACGATGTTTATCCAATTTCCGATTTTTTAAATCTTTTCTAACTTTTCCTAATATTCCTACACGAACATATAAATCCCTTCGATGCAGTTTTTAATTTTGAACATTTTTTTTATATCTAAACTTTTGATCTAAAATTAATAGAAAAAATCTAGCTGCAAATAAAAATTAAAAATTTTACCATTGGAATTGCTATATAACAAACAACATGCATATTAATCTAATGTATGACAACAACTAAACTTTTATCGAAGTTGTGATTATGTACACTATAAAGTCAAAAAGAATAAAGAGCTGACTTAAGGTAGTTTTTTCACCATAAGGGTTTTCTTAGGATTTTTTTGAAATTTAGACAGATTATTATTTAAATATTTCTGCATCGATTGGTGGCAAAATGAAATTTATGAACAATATAGTTCCGGAGATATTAAAATCCAAAGATAGAGTTTTTCACTCTTATACATTGCACTATACGATTATCGGAAAGTTTACATACATATTTAATTATAATTAAGAAACCGTTCTTACCATTGTTATAAAAAACTAAACCGACATGAAACAATAACTAATACATTTTTTAAGAAAATTTTAATTCATAGTTACAACACAGTTTCTGAGATAATAATGAATAAATAATGAAAAAAATTTACACTAAAAAACAAGCTGGCAACAACGCATGTATTTAACCTTATAAGTGGATTAACTTTAGAACTTTTTTGAAGTTTTTTTCCTTCAGCCAGACAGATTTTAATTGTTTATTCTTAATAAACTTTTTGTTTAATAAATCAACTTTTATAATGTATTTTATCTGTCGTTTCTATGATAAAAATATTCAAGCTCGGACAATGTTGCCAGATTTGTCAAACGAGCACGGGATTGGCTAGAAGTGGTACATAAACAGCAAAAAGTTTTGGGCTTATGAATTATGAATCCTTATTGTCTGTTTTATATACTCTAGCATTAACTTTTTGCTGACATTGTCGCGAAACAACTACCTTAACTCTCTTATTAATTGAGTCTATTGGTCATTATTATTGTATTGGGTTGGTGCATCATTATTGTGACTTGTTTTCGCGACTTTTTTTACTTTAAAAATTGTTGTTTTGTTTAATATTTTCCATAAAATTAATCTTCTCTTTTCAGTTAATGAAAATGCGTATCGAAAATCATATCCATATTCGGCATATTTTGCTCTTCGACTTTGATAAAGGTTGGAATGAAGAACCACAATCATTTCGCGACTCAACCAACTTTTTGGCGTAGGAACAATCAGCAAAAGCCAAGTTGAAAGATGGTTCAAGAAATTCAAATCGGGCGATACAAACCTCGTAGATGAACAAGGAAGAGGTCGACCATAAAATTTCGACGACCAGGCACTTTTGGCAGGACGAAAGCTTCTAAACCAGAATGTTGCCCGAAGGCTTCAATGTGGACCATTCGACCATTGTCCGTCGACTCAAAAAGCTCGGAAAAGTATGGAAATTGGCTGGATGGGTCCCCCACGAACTCTAACTACAACAAAGCCGAACGTGCAATTTGCTGCAGCGAAACGAGCAAACTCCGTTCCTGAAGAATCTCGTCACTGGGGATGTTACATCTCGGATGTAGTGAGGGTTCTCTTCAAAACGTCAAAAGAAAGAAGTTTTGGGTTTCTCCAGGTGTTTCACCCAAAGGAATTCCCAAAGGCGTCCACTATAAGAAGACAATTATTATCATTTCCGTCCATAATTTAATTTATAATTTGAAAGTTTATATTGGGAAAATAAGGACAAGTTTTTTATGTGTGACTTTTTATTTATCCACCAACGTTTCGTCGACTTTGCCGACTTCTTCATGGCTTCAAATAGTCATGTCACACATTCAGGTAATAAGAAAATTTGACGAATGTGTGACATGACTATTTGAAGCCCTGAAGAAGTCGGCAAAGTCGACGAAACGTTGGTGGATAAATAAAAAAGTCACACATAAAAAACTTGTCCTTATTTTCCCAATATAAACTTTCAAAATAAGAAGACAATGTAGTGTGTACCATCTTTCAACTTGGCTTTTGCTGATTGTTCCTTCGCCAAAAAGTTCGTTGAGATCGCGAAATGCTGTCCTGCATTCCAACCTTTCTCGAAGTGCTAGAGCATAATATAGCGAATATGGATGATTTTCGATAAGCATTTTCACTAACTGAAAAGAAAAGATTATTTTTATGAATAAAAAGCTCAATAATTATGCACCAACCCATAAATTAGAAATTCGAAACGATGACTACTGTATAAGAATTATAAAATAAGTGACAATGATATCTCTTACTAATTTAAATATTTTATTTTATTTACAGACCTCTACTTCATATTTCTCTATTGATAACTGTCCTCTAATACCCTACGATACACCATTGAAGAAATATGAAAAGAATGATAAAGTCTGGGTACACGAAATGATGTTTGTCAAATGAATGTTTTTAATCAGCATTATAATTTTTACACAATATTTTATAATATATTATTCTAATATATATTTACTTTTAATAAAATCACATATTAAATGTTTTTTTGTTTTTTAAAATTTCATTTATCTTTTAAAGGATCGTAGGGAATTGGACAATAATTTAAATCAAACGCAAAGTTTCTTAATTAAATGGGCCAAACGTTTCGTCGCTGATTAGCTGACTTCCTCAGTGGCTGAAATAGTGAAAACAAGACAATTAGACACCTTTTATTAATTATTTCATGTTTTTAATATAGGGTGTTTTTTTTAGAGGTATAGAACTTCTAATTGAAATAAAACACAAGAAAATCGTTTTAATGTCCATCAATTTGGCTTTATTGGAAGGATAATTTTATGCCATTAATGTTTAAATATGATTTCGGACATGTGGCCGACGCGGCTGGCTCGAATAAATCCAATTCTACAGGTCCAATTTTCAACCACTTTTTCGAGCATATGGGGCCGTATGTTGGCAATAACGCCACGAATGTTGGCTTCCAAGTCCCCTAACGTTTCTGGTTTGTTGGCGTAGACGAGCGACTTCACATATCCCCAAAGAAAATAATCCAATGGTGTCAAATCACACGATCTTGGTGGCCAATTGACAGGTCCATTCCGCGAAATTATGCGCTCATCCGAATGTGACGTGCGCTGTGTGGCATGTAGCGCCGTCTTGTTGGAACCACAACTCATCCACATTCATGCCATCCAATTCGGGAACAAAATAGTCGGTTATCATGGCTCTATACCGGTCTCCATTAACGGTAATTGACTCTCCAGCATTATTTCGGAAGAAGTATGGCCCAATGACTCCACCAGCCCATAGAGCACACCAAACAGTCAGTTTTTGTGGATGTAATGGCGTCTCAAGGGTCTCATGTGGATTCTCTTCACTCCAAATGCGGCAATTTTGCTTGTTGACGTAGCCAACATTCGTGGCGTTATTGCCAACATACGGCCCATATGCCCTCGAAAGTGGTTGAAAATTGGACCTGCTAAATTGGATTTATTCGATTATTACGCGACATGCCCGAAATATATTTGCATTAATAACATAAAATTATCCTTCCAATAAAGCCAAATTGATGGACATTAAAACGATTTTCATGTGTTTTCATTCGAAGTTCTATACTTCAAAAAAACACCCATTAGTAGTATAACAGTAAAAGGTTGGTTTTTACCTCATTTGATAAACTTTATTTGTCAGCAGTTCTAACTATAAGAAAAAACAAAACTTTTAAGGAGATGGGTGTTGGTTCAAGGTGAAACATTTTTTAATAATAAGAAATTAAAGTAAAATTACGAGGTGGGTTTCACGTAAATGCAATTTTACTTAATTTCTTATTAATAAGAAAAATCATTTTTAAAGGGTATGTCTTTCCGAAACATCAATAATTTGTCATTAAACAAAGATGAAACATATAAAAAACAATTAAGTTTGTCTCTTGCTGTAACAATTATAAAAAATTAAAATAAATACAATTTGATACACTATTCAATCTATAATAAAGTATTGTAATCGGTTTCGCGGCAAGTGTGACTTTAAAGCAGGGGTGGGCAAATACTTTTAAGCGCGGGCCAAAATGAAATTTTCAAAATGTCTCCCGGGCCGGAGGACTATACCATCCGTAGTGATGCTTACTATTTTGTTCCAAGTTAAATTTACTTTAACTAAACACTCTTCAACAGCGATAAAGAAGTCTTCACCAGTAGTTGTATCTTTCATTGGATGCACACTAAGAAGTTCCTCGCTAATTTCACATTTCTTGTTAATGCCCCGAATAAATATTAATAATTGATTTGTGTCAGTAATATCGCAGGACTCATCTAAAGCCAGAGAACAATATGTAAAATCAGCAATTTTTGTTCTTAGCTGGACTAGTAAATTTCCTGAAATATTTTCGATCCGTCGTACTATTGTTCTTCTCGAAAGGCTTAAATTTTCAAAAATATGTTTCTTTTCAGGACAACATATCTCCGACACTTGTACCATGCATTGTTTAACAAATTCTGCTTCAGTAAACGGTTTACAGAACTTAGCAATTTTGTGTGCAACAACATAACTTGCTTTTGTGGTAGATTTCTCGATATTACTTTGTTTGCTAAAATATTTTGTTGCTTATTCAAGTTTTTTGCCAAGTTTTCTGCTGCATTTTGAAGTTCTTTTAAAGAAAGTGATGCATATTTTGGATGTTTTGATTTAAAATGCCTGTTTAAATTGTATTCCTTGAAAACAGCAATTGTTTCCTGACAGACGTTTATCAATGTTTGTAAAAAGGTATTTTACCGTCCATGCTTCATTGAAATTTCTGCATTCCAAATCAACTTTTCTTTTTTTAGATTGACTCATTTTACAAAGGCCTACAAATAAATAATTTAATAAATACAATAAAATAAAACCAATGTTTTAAAATTTTACTTACAAAAAGTCCACTTTTTTAATTTATTATTATATTTGCAAAATAACAAACATTAGTCTCAAAAGAAATGACGAGTATGCGACCAGTGCTAAATCAAAATAAACAGTACGCGTGCTGCGACCTGTCGTCCCTCGAAGAGTGAGAGGAGTGCACGTTCAATTCTATGTAGTCAGCCGACCACCGGCTTTATGAGAGTATGTTGCATACATTAAAGTAGGGATATGGTTACGGGTGTTCGAAATTATAATACTCTCTATTATTTATATATTTCATTATTTATATGTACACTACGCACACTAATACTGTTGATTTCAACAAAATCGCATAAAAGAGCTCAAAAAAATTGCATGTGGGATTTTTCAACGGGCCGGATAAATTAAGCAAAAGGGCCGGCTTTTGCCCACCCCTGTTTTAAAGGGTCCTCAGGTAAAGACTCCAGAACCCATGGACTCAATTAAAGTCACAAATTGTAGTATTCAATTAGGTTGAATTTTAGCACGTGACGGTTTTGCCAAAAATTACATGGGGTCTCGTCGAGAGGCTAAAAAGTGCGATTTTTTCATTTAGTGTGTGCGGATGGATGGATGGATGTAGTCGTTTTTTTCATCGGCGATTTTTTACACACTGTTGCACCGATTGAAATGAAATTGAAAACGTACCATTCTTTTAACAAAATGAAGAGCTGATTAGTTTTTGGTACATATCGGCCCACAAACAGTACTTTATTTCAGTACTTTTTTAGTTTGTTCTAAATATCTTGAAAATGACTTGACCAATTTTGATGAAATTCAATATCCTAATTAAGTACCTTGGGGACCACAAAAAGGTTAAATAAAGTTTATAGTAAAATTATATTTTAAAGTACTTTACTCTAGAGCAGAGGTGGGAACCTGCCACATGGGGCCTTTTTGAATTTCTTATGTGGCCTCGAAATGAATTTGAAATAAAGAAAAACTAAATTTAATATAATAAAAAAAATTGAATTTAAAATAAAAAAAATTGATACAATTTTGATGGCTGTATATCTATATAATTAAGTAATGGAGAGGGTTTCAGCCAATGGCTAGCCTCTGCTGAATAAAGAACTCCCAATTATGGAAAACGTTTCGGCTTTAATTAAGCAGAGGCTACCCATTGGCTTAATCCCTCTCCATTACTTAATTATAAAAAAAATTGAATTTGAACAGCAATAACTTTACAAAAGTTACATTTATCGGTATTGAAACTTATGTGGCCTCCTTTGTTACTGCTATTTTAAATGTGGCCTCTCAGGGTAAAACGGTTCCCCACCTCTGATCTAGAGTAAGATAGTACTTTTTTAAAATTCTTTATTTTAAATTCTTTAAAATTTATTCATTTGATTGTTTTAATATAGCTCATTTAACCTAACTTAAGTAATCAAATTTAGGTAACGCGGTGTTGGTTTATAGTGAAACATTGTTAAAATTTAATTAGGTTGGAGTTGGTGGTGTTTCACAAGGAGAAAAATTAAAATACAAAGATTTTTTTAGTTTACTCTAAATATTTCGAGCTCTTAACTCATCGTCAGGAGAACATTGACTGAAGATAACATAAAATAATGAACATAATTTATTTTAATTTTAATATGATGGACAGTTATTTATGACTTAGTGTAAATATGAAAGAATTATCAGGAGATGGGATGGCCTTAGAGCCGAAAGAACAGATGGAGCGGACAGAGGGCTAAACGGGAATAAAGAAAAGATATTTATACTTGGAAATTATGTATGTGCCATAAATTATATCGGGCAAACAGGTAGATCTTTCAATCAACGTCACGTTTAACATATGAGATCTCTTCGCAATCTACAGGTGAATAGTTTGAACCCAAATGCCCCCCCTCTAAGTTATAACTCGGCTTTTGCAGATCATTTGTTTGACCACAACCATTCACCTTCATCGACCAACCCCTCCCTTTACATTTCATTTCAAAAAGCAAGAAATTGGATTTGTTTGAGTCAGCTGAAATTAAAAAGGCCATACACCTTAATCAAAACATCTTGCACAATCAAACAGACATCAAAACACCATCATCAGTCATGTGTTTGAATTATATAGCGCTGACTATATGTTCATAGTATATCTGAGATTCGTTTCGATATGTTAATATGAAAAATTGTTGATTGATTAACTCATGACTCTATGAATTTATAAAGAAGGATTTTTATATTTTATATTTTTTGTTGTTTTACTTATTTAAAGACTTCAAAACATATATATTAAAAACATCATTTTGACATACAAATAAGTATTTTTTTACATATATTATATGAAGGACAGTGGCGGATTTAAGACAATATGAGGCCCTAGGCGCAAAAAAATTAGGCTCTGGATAACAAAAATTAAATTAGGTTGGAGTTGGTGGTGTTTCACAAGGAGAAAAATTAAAATACAAAAAGATTTTTTTAGTTTATTCTATATATTTCATCGACCAACCCCTCCCTTTACATTTCATTTCAAAAAGCAGGAAATTGGATTTGTTTGACTCAGCTGAAATTAAAAAGGCCATACATCTTAATCAAAACATCTTGAACAATCAAACTGACATCAAAACTTCACCAATAATTGACATTTTAATCAATGATATTTAATTTGAATTGGAATGTGATGAGGATGTATGGTGGGGGGGTTTTATTTTTATTTTTTATTTTTAAATAGAAAATAAGAGATGGAAATTTTCACTATGCATCCTCATCACATTCCATAGTTTATTGCCCTCCTTTATAGCACATACATAATTTTCGGCAACTTGCAAGTATAAATATCTTTTCTTTATTCCCGTTTAGCCCTCTGTCCGCTCCATCTGTTCTATCTGCTCTAAGGCCATCTCATCCCCTTGATAATTTTTTCATATTTACACTAAGTCATAAATAACTGTCCATCATATTGAAATTAAAATAAATTCTGTTCATTATTTTATGTTATCTTCAGTCAATGTTCTCCTGACGATGAGTTAAGAGCTCGAAATATATAGAGTAAACTAAAAAAATCTTTGTATTTTAATTTTTCTCCTTGTGAAACACCACCAACTCCAACCTAATTTAATTTTAACTTAAGTAAGAGTGGATAGGCTTCTTGCTGTCAAATGCTAAAAATTTGGGAGGAAATTTTATGAGTAACCATGGCAAATGCGTTGTTTTCTTATTCCTTACCTTTAGTGAAGACAGAGGAAACGACTTAAAATCAAAAATAGTGATTGATTCTCATCTAATACTTAAGGAATAACCATTCTACATTAGATTTCAAGCTTGAGTTGTTTACCAAAAAAGAATTTAGTCTTTTTGATTTGAAGTCGATTCCTCCATGTCTTCAGCAATGGTTACCAATAATAACCGAAACGTTTAAAATCTAATGTAGAATGGTTATTCCTGGGTATTAGTTGAGAATCGATCACTATTTTTGAATTTAAATCAACATGGACTGCAAATAGCAAGTGATATCTGATTAATAATAAAGGAATAACATATCAATATTTCAAATGACTTTGGATAAAGTTTAGCAACGATCCGTAACAGTTTATTTAAAATATAATTTATTTCTAGACCAAAACGTTATGGTTTCGCCCATTTTTTTTTTTTAATGAAAAATAGTGTTAGTCGTTTTTGAGATATTTCGAAAAAACAAAGCAAAAGACTACTTTTTTCATACACGATAAAAAGACAATAAAAAGACATGATCATATGTTATAATATACTAGTATACTTAAACATGTGTATACGTTTCTATATTTGAATAGTGTGATTACATAAAGAAGCATTGAATTATTTTTTAATGAATTAAATAGATTTTCTTAGCGAAATGACCATAAACACGGATGCCCCCTCTGCCGGTTGACCACTCTTCTCGCGCCCCTCCACTCCTGCAAACTCTTAGTTTTTTACCGCCCGCCGGCCGAGACTCAAGCTCTCCAGCTTTCCACCTAGGAAATCTTCAAATTGTCAACACTTCAAGGTAAATATTGTATTCAAATTAATCTTAATTCATGTCTAACTTCTTAATTGATATATAAATATACAATTATTGCTCATTTTTTTATGATAATGATAAGAGAAGGAGTTACACCAAAAAGGTGCAACCCATAAAGGCCTGGGTTGGCCCCTCCATCGTGAAAAGAAGAAGAAATAATTTTATGGGTTGGGCGGGGGTCGAAGGTATCTGTGGATACGGGTCTTAAATAGCTGAAGGTTATAAGTCGCGGGAAAGATGGTGGTAGGGAGCGAGTTCCAGTCTCTGGAGGTCATAGGGATAAAAGAGTTGGCGAAAGCGCTTGTTCGACTTTTATCCAATTTGACAGCGAAGGGGTGCTGAGCGTTTGAAAACCGCGTGTTTCTCGTAAAGAGGGCATTAGGGGGGATAATTGATTTCAGCTCGACTGAACAGACACCGTGATAGTATCTGTAGTACAGGGAAAGGGCAGAAACGGTTCTTCGGTGAGCCAGGGAGTCGAGTGAGTTGGTTAGAGCCGGGTCTCCTATTAGTTTAATTGCTCGCTTCTGAATTGCATCCAGTGTAGCAAGAGAATGCTTGGAGGCACCCCTCCACAGATGAGAGCCATATTCGAGACAGGGACGAATTTGAGCCTTATACAGTATAAGAAGTTGACTGGGAGTATAACAGCGTCTAGACCTAAATAGGAGACCAAGCTTGCGCGCTGCAGCTTTAGCAGTGGTTGAGATATGGTCATTCCATGAAAGGTCAGACCCTAGAGTTACGCCTAGCATTGAAATTTTATCCCTGAATTCTAGTGAGTTTGAGTCGAATGATATGTTTGGGAGGTTTCTGTCGACGCGCCTAGAAATAAGGCAACACTGAGTTTTCCCTGCATTGAAGTTAACTAAGTTTTGGGATCCCCAGTTTTTAAGTTTGCATAAGTCTAAATTAATTGAAGAGGCAATGTCTGCACGGTTTTTATGCGATGCAGGGGCGTTATGTAGGGTGCTGTCATCTGCGTAACAATGTACCGGATTGGAGGGCAAGTTTAGAAGGTCGTTGATATAGATAAGAAAAGCGTAGGGGAGATAACCGATCCCTGAGGAACTCCAGCGTTGGTGTGGAAGGGGGAAGATGATATTCCATCGATGACAACCTTAATACTACGGTCTGAAAGAAAACTTTCGAGCAACTTACAGAGTTTCGGTGCAAGGTCGACGGAGGTCAATTTGGCAGAAGATTTTGTGCCAGACCATATCGAAGGCTTTTGAAATGTCTAAAGCTACCGCGAAGGTCTCATTCCCCGGCCTCCAGGGTTTTGTTCCAGATATGAGTTACATATGCTAGGATGTCACCGGTCGACCGGGATTGCCTGAAGCCGTATTGCCTATCGTGGATAAATTTATTTGACTCTAAGTGTCGTAGAACTTGCTCGTTGATGGCCTTTTCCATGATTTTGGATAAGACAGAAGTGATTGCTATGGGTCGATAGTTTTTTATGTTGGAAGCATCGCCTTTAATAAGAGATTTAATAAGAGTAGTACCTGGAACAACGACGGATGCTCGGTAATTTTTTGCTTTAGTTAAAAGCGATGTATTAAATATAAGTGGATATCGATGAGGCAGTCCAAAAAAGAAGAAGATGATTTACACTATCTTTTTATTCATAAAACCGACGTTTCGGAGGCTATTCACTCCTTCTTCAGGGTTCTGATCCATGGACTGCCTCATCGATATCCACTTATCAGTCCGTCTCCAAAAATTACTCCAATCTTATATTAATATTATTTTTAATTTTAAATTCAGGTAAAAAGGTCAATTTTTAATCGCAGCCAAAATTAAATAAAATTTAATTCATATTTTTTCCAACTTTTACACCCGCTATGGCCATCATCAAGACGTATCACTCGGCCACCAAGTTTTGAATGTACATAATACATTATAAAAATAATATTAATATACACCGAGGCTTTTTTCGTTGACCCTTTTTAAATTCAGAAGGAGGTACTAAGTAGTATCGTAAGTAGTACTATCCTTCGAATTGTCGGATTTTTTAAGAGAATGAAATTAATATTCTAATAAATTATTTTATAGGAAAATAACTTTAATTAAATTGGAAAATTCTAATATATAATAATATTTATAATGATCTTTGTGTGGGATTTAAAATTAAAAACAATTATTTATTAAAAGGAAATACCCCCACCACTTCACCCCATCTCCCGCACCTCCAAACCTACCCCCACCCCCGAAACTCCGTACCTCCCCCTCAGGCCCCCCACCATTGCAACCAACCTACACCCCCACATCTACCTTCA